>JASANF010017887.1:0-18072 GCA_030248245.1 Trissonchulus sp. WLG1_4
GCAGGCTGTGATACGTACGAAAGCGGATTTGCATATGCCGTTTCATGTTGCCATGTTTGCCAGTTGTTAGTTATTTGTTATTACTGCGCGCCGACCGTTATTGCGGCTGTATGTTACTATACAAAATATGACACTGTTAGGTTGCCGACCCCCACAAAGTTGGGGTGCAACCCATTGTATTCATTTTTCCTGTTTCTTATTTTCTTGTTAGCACGAAAAGGGGGACAATTTTCAAGCGTGTTACAGCCGTCGTTATAAGCTTAGTGGGTAATCCCCCTTGTGGTACAGTACTTGCAACTTGCAAGGCCATCTTGGTAATCCCCTGACTCCATGGGACCCGAGTCCCGTGGCCCAAAAATTGGGACTTTCGGAAAAAATGAAAGGTGCCCCCTAGTAAACTTGAGAGTCTAATTAGGTTTTGATAATGATACGTAACTCCTTTGTCTTAATCTCTGTGTCATTATTCGACGATGTTTTCTGTTTTTGTCATCAGTCTTTTTTTTGGCTGTCTGTTAGATTAAGCTAAATTGGAGTCTGCAAACCACCACTCAGAGCTTGCGAATCAGCCCCTGACAAAACTCGGACCCTTAATAAAAATTTTGCCAACAGGGACTGTTGGCTTGGCTTGCAAACCGTTACGGTTTACGAACCTGTGCTAGACCTAGAAAACTTGGAGGGGGGCTTGTCCTGGAATCTAAAATCTGCAGGGGGCTTCCCCCCCAGACCCCCGCATGTACCTACATACATCTGTGAGCGTAGGCAATTATTTTGACTTACGTCTGGGCCCTGTTGCTCTTGTACACGTCATATAGTTGTAACAATTGGAAATGTTACAAACGTTACAATATAATTGTTATGTACTATTGTGAGATTTTAAATGAGCTGCAGTTGTTACAACTGCTTTAAACAACTGGGCCCACTTGGTCAGCAAAACTTCAAGAAATAAAGCCCCCGCCTTGAATAACCCTTTCATTCATAATGTTGCTTCAGAGCAGCAATGGGCCCTATCTCCTACTAGTGAAACCTGTCGGCCTGATGTTTCACAAAATCCTGTCCTTCATGAGGATACCTTAGGTATCCGAGTGAAGCGAGCAGGTGGCCGAGTGGTCTGGCGTGACAGTACTGCCACAAAGTTGTCTCTGGGAAGCATGCCCAGTCTGTGGCAGCGGATCAAATCCCAGCCAGAGCTTGGACTTAGTGCAATTTAAAAAAATTCATGAAGGAAAGGGTTAAAACCCCCGTTTGGACCTTCACGAAAAAATAAAGCCCCTGCCATGAATAAAGCCTCCGCCTTGAATAAAGCCCCCATTTGGACTCTCACGAAACAATAAAGCCCCCGGGGCTTTATTCGAGGAAATACGGATATTATATATCTTACAATTATTTTCGTAGTTGTCATCAGTTGGAGCATCAAGAAGGGAATCTATTCTGAAGGAATGGCTATACGAAACGTTTAAGCTACAAATCAACAGCAGAGCAATAAAACTGGCAAAATGCATGGCTGAATGTCAGATGAGACCAAAATAGCGATTATTGCGCCAAGCCTGACTCTAAAACTAAAGCAGTCATATAAATTCATTACGAATCACCAGATTTTTCACTTACAATTGTTACAATTGTAAGACTTGTAAAGTTGAGCAGCAGGCCCCTGGTGAGCGTTGGTCATTAAAGGTTTGCCTGTGCCGACTAAAATACCTGTGGAATAGACTATAAGATCGACAGCCAAGATTAGAGTAGATGGCTCAATCATTGGGTCTTATGCACAAATGGATTTTTTGGGTTAGATTTAACTTTATTTCGTCAATAACGCAGCGTCAGGTGAACGTAATTTACTAAAACTTAAAACACAACAATATGTAAAACGTGCAGAGCAAAAGATTAGCCTGCTATTTACATTGTGTCTGTGAGCTGTTTTATTAGCGAAGTTATTTTAAATCTAATTCTTTATGTCCAATTTTTGATAAGACCCTTCGTTTGCTGCTGCTAGTGGACCTATTCAGTCGTGGGCAATAATGATTTATGAAGGCAGTGTAAAGATGTATAAATTTTCATTACACCAGCTTCAACTTGATTATTTAGCACTTTATGTATCGTCGTGCATGTATCATGAATTCTGAAGAAGACTGAGAGTAGGAATAGATGCCTACTGACGCGGAGTGGCTCAGTGGCAGTGTGTCCTACTGTTGATCGAAAGGTCTCCGGTTCGAATCCTACCTGAGCTACAATGAAGCAAGGTCCACGCAACCGGTCATCCAATATCGGTCGGCTAAATGGGGACCAGGAGTTATCCTGGGGAGGTTAGCGCAATGTGCAGAATACGCCTGAGCGGGTAACCGTCTGAACTTTTCGGAAATTGTCATACCTCCTACATTTTTCCTAGGCATAGATACCAAACCGATATACAAAGTTATTGTATAGTGAAACCCGCCCAAAATGTTGATTTGATAGCATTGCCTACGTTCAAAAAAAGACAGGCTCTTCAGAAAATTGCTATGTACTGTTAAACATTTCTTATTAGAATAAAGAATTTCGTCATAGGTAAACCTTCAGGGTGGATTTCACAATGGTGGTTTTATAAAACCATGATTTTACGTACGCTTTATTAGCACATAATTTTTATTGCGAAATGTCACATGAATTGTTACGAATTTCGTAGATTTTCTCAAACCATGTTTGTAGTTCACTTAAAATTTCAAATCTGCAGTACAGCAGGTATATGGATTCGGTTTAGCTGAGTTTTTAACTGAGATAAAACCATAGTTTAAAAAATCCACAAAATTCGCAACGAATCAGACGATATTTTGTAATGAAAATACATACATCATGTAAATCATATGGAAACGTACGTAAAACCATGGTTTTATAAAACCACCTTTGTGAAATCCACCCTAAAAACTTTAGATGACGCGATTTTGTCGCAATTTAGGTGGTTGGACGGACAGTTTGCGGTAGCACGCATAAACCTAGCCTTAAAGACAGATAATTTACAACGAGCCAGATAATTACAAGACTTGGATTACAAAAAACTCCAGTTGTCTGCAGGAGAAATAAATTAACCAGGGAAAATCTGAGCTGGTTCGGAGGGCACATGTGAAATTAATTTGGTTTCTTACCTTATCATTTCATTCTTTGGCATGGAATAGGTAAAGACAATATAAACTGTGAAATTTGTATTCACATAAATACCATTGCTTCACTTTACTGTTGCTAAATTTACCTACATTATCTGCTACTGCTTGTGTACAGAGTAAAACCAAAGTGATCGTACCATTAACGTTTGATCAGATTTTAGGTATTTATAGCTCAAAATTAAGAACATGTTACTTACTGTATAAAGAACATACAACAGTTGGTTAACTAATAGCAACAAACAAACAAGCTTACAACCCGACTAAGACTAATAAGATAGCCTCGAAACTGCATTAAAAATTAAAATTCAAAGTATCAGCCAACATCAATCAAAGTTGAGCAGCTCATTTTATACGACAATTGCATTGCCTTTTCTAATGTAGCAATATCATGAAAAAGCTATTAAAGATAATTTATTTACTGAATTTGGAACTTTTTTAATAATTTATGTACTGGACTATTATACTCGTCTTAAGAAGTATGCTACTTTTATCCTAAACCAATATCATAGATCAAACGAAGGCTCTTTAGAAACATTGAAAATTCTTTTCGCTCTGTGTACTGGGCCATAACAAAACACAACATATATATACAATAAGAAAACAAATAATACGGAACGAATGACACTGTTCCACATTTTGGCCAATCGGTTCATTTACATTCACATATGTGTATATAATTGAAAAAAATGAGTATATAAATTCTCTAGAGTGTCCTTATTTCAGCGGCGGCACTTTTCCTTAGTTTTGGTGGAAATTATTAAATCTTTGGCTAAGCAAATATGCATTTATACTAGGGGTGTTTCAGTTAACTGATAACTGATAACTTTTGTTAAAAAAGTTATCAGTTAAAGTTAACTGATAACGTAAAGCTTTAATTTCTCGGTGTTAAATTTAACTTCAACTTTAACTGAAATTATTTTGAGCCTTAACTTTAACTGATAACTTAACTGATTTGGACTCCAAAAACTGATTTAAATCAGTTAACTGATTTTATTTTCAGTTACGCGTCAAAACTGATTTTATTTTCAGTTCAGCGCGTAACTAGGTAACTGATTTAAGGAATTTCAATTCTGCTGTGGGAATGTTACGTGAAGTACTGAGGGCAAACATATCACGTACCGGACATAATGCTTCCACTGAATGTGCACGTTTCAATTTGTCGATGTATTTTAACCACAGATCGCATATATTATATATAATGAAAGGAATATGACACCCTCTTTTCAGTTTTGTAGCGCGGTTGATACATTGCACAGTATTAGCCTTCAATAATACAGGCCCAAACGGGACACATTTGGTCATCCAAAGGGTTTCAGGAAAAATTATTGACCATCTGATCGTGGCAAACTTTTATCTACGCCAACAATGTGAGATTACTGTGTCACTCGATAGAATTATTTTATTTGCAATATTTGCAATATTTGCTGTGGGCTGAGGGCACCCTGAGGTACTTTAGATATTTAAAAAAATACTAGCACGTAGCATCAATACTTCTGAACTCTGTTGAAATCTGGTTCTGAAAATCGGAGGTGTTCGTTAATCAGCTTTTAGAAAAAAATAAATATTAATGAGCAAATTTTCATACAGTTGGAGGGCACTAGAAATTAGCCCGGGATGGTACCTAACTAACCTAGTGGAATCAAAGCAGCACGTACATGTTGTAAGAAAAACTGAATCCAAAAAACTGAGCGATTTCAAGCTAATATTACCAAAAGATTGCAACCAGGCAAAAAATATTGCAATATTTAAGATTCAACATTTCCTCCTTAACCCTTTAATGCCCAAAGCATCTCGCGCCAGGTAGCCTGATTCTGACACCTTCTAGTTTTTTGATCATTGCTCGAGTTACGTGCATCGTAGAGAGATCGCGAAACCACCATTCGATAGAGAAATGATTGGTGCACAAAACATAGTGAGTCGATTAAATGTCTAGGACGCACCGTTTTTGCGTTATAAGCGCTCAAAGTTGAGAATTTGTGAAAAAATTGCGCCATCGCTCAGGCATACCTAATATGTACCTCCCCCTAGAGTATTAACACAAAAGTCGTGCGCTTGCCATAGTTGAAGGCTAGCAATAGAGTACAACATTTGTTGTATCTGATGCATACAAAGTTGACTGCTGGCGGCGCAACCCAAAATCTTGATGAGGTCACGAAGAAAATACCACTTTCGCGATGAAAAAAAGTTAAATTTGCACATTGCTTATGGAAGCATAGGTTTTGTTGTGTGGCACAAGTTTCGAAATTTGGCCACTAAATATAAAGATCTAAGTTTTCTGAAAAAACAATTTGCAGTTCAGCTGAATAGAATGAACAAATCAAGTTTTATGGCCCCCGATTGGGTATTCATCACGTGATGTGCCAAATGGCAGCTCTGGGAATTAAAGGGTTAATAAAATTGATCACAACTGTTATAAATCTAACTTATAGACATTAATATAATTTCAAAAACTTTAAAAAACTTATAAAAGGAAATTTTGAGTGAAAATTTTGGATAGAACTTTTTCAAAATTTTACCATGTAACTGAAATTAAAATCAGTTAAACTTATCAGTTATCAGTTAAGTTAACTTAACTGATAACTTAACTGATTTAATTTTGCTTGACTTAACTGATAACTTAACAGATTTAATTTTTGCGCAAATAATTTGACTGATAACTTAACTGATTTAAAATTCTATAACTTAAACATCCCTAATTTATACGTCTGCTGACTTTTGAGCGAGAATTTTCTGTTAGGGAATTATAAAACGTAATTAAACTACCAATGAAAACAAATTCTATATATACAAATAACAAACATTCCTTCTATAGGTATGTAGAAGGAACAAAATTTATTTTCAAGTTTAGTTTTTGTAAGTTTTTTTAACATGTCACTGAGTCAAGCAATGTCAGCGCAGGTGCATTATAGCTTGGGCCGAGAATGAATGCCGCTGCCCAGTTAGAGTCCACGTAGGAATGGAAAACAATAACGCATGGATGCACAAGGTTAACAAATACTTTGTTTTGGCTTTGTTGCTTTTGATCTGGTTTTTTTAGACATAAAAATTTTGTGTTTTTCCTGTTGGGCCACAGCCCAAACAGGTCTTTAATTTTGATTCTGGAAACCTAACACTGTGCTAGCGTTAAAGTATTCATGTGCGGGGTGTGTTTTACACGTCTTCTACCCAACATTTGCATCCGTCACTACCAAATTCCTTGTATTTTCACTGTCTCGTCTTCTTACAGAACATTATTAGTGGTAGTCAAAAATGCAGAAGTTAAGAAAAGAATGAAGCACTAGGAATCGAAGCAGTCCCCTCTTGGTTAGAAAACTAACACACTAACCACTCAACCACAGAGATTCCTGAAACTTAATGCTTTAACATCAAGTAGAACTTGAACTTCTATTCGAAAAACAATACAGTGTTGCTTTTGCTTCTAAAGAGACACAGAGACAGAACAAGTTAAAATAAAAATGGGTCAGTAAAAAATTTTTAAAAATTTGTAATGTTAATCCCTATGCTGCAGAGCATAGGGATTAACATTAAACTTCACAATTCAAAACCTTTTGACTGAGATTTTGCAGTTTTAGTGGCTGCAAAAATATACGCTTTTTATAAATACTGAATGGATAGTTATTTTTCGTACCTGCCAAATTACTTCTATTTACCTCCCTCACTAATATTACAGAGTACTTGCAATTTCCTCCCTAGTGACCTTTACTGTATCGAACTGTGTCAACGTCAAGTAATGCAAATCAGGGCCGATCACGGCTGGGCCGGGCGGGCCGACGTTGACGCCCAATCAAGGCCGGGCCCGGCCGGGCCGAACAAAATTTTCATCAGGGCAGGGCCAAGCCGGACCGAAAAAGCCGGCCCTGATCTCATCTCTACCACAGGGGACATTGCTATGTTTATATACTGGCAAATTTTACTTTCTATGTAAGCTTATGACCGACGATAGTCGCAGTTAAGATTGCCTTTATCTACAAAATTCGCTTCAAATGTTAGAATTTGAATTAATTTATCTTAGTATTAATTTGAATTAGAATTATTTTATCTAAAATTGAATTTAAATAATAAACTTAATGTTGAACTTGACATAATTCGAACTATGCGAAAGTCGATCAATCGCAAACTAATGTAGGGCGTTTTGGAAATTTGTTACATTTTTGTCGAGCATATGAAAGTTGAGAGAATGAAAATACGCCGTCATCCCACACCATATCACACAAAACCAGGGGGCATAGTAAAAATATAATCTTTAAACGGTGGTTTAAATTGAGAATTCGAGTAATTAATGTTTTCGTTCGTGGTAACACTTGAGTCGTATTGTTTGACATTTCTTTATACTTTCTTTTATAGTTTAATTACTTTAATTTTAAAAATATTGTGCAGACACGTAATCAGCCGTGTACATCATTCGAGTAAAGACTTACAAACGTCACACAAAGGTCACTAGGGAAGATTTTGCAAGTACTTTCTAATATTAATGAGGGAGGTAAATGGAAGTACTTTGGCAGGTACATATAATAATTTTTCCATACTGAATCAGGTACCTAAGTGTACTTTAGCTGACCCAACAGGTTTACGATGGCCTCTGGCCAATGTGCTTGAAAGTATATGCTTTATACTTACTGAAGCTTTTGCCGCAGATTGAGCTTGTTGAATTCGTGTTCAACATTAGTGTTTTCCACGTTGTTGAGTGCTTCTGTGTATTCCAGCTTTTTGCTCAGCACCATCCAGTTTATACTCAAACGCAAAGTTACAACCTGTTGCCTTGCAATGTTATGTGCTATGTTTCTACATTAGTTGGATTTCGTCGACTTTAATTGTACCTTAGTGTGTACTAGTACATAACATATTGCAAGTTTACCTTAATAAAGCCCCCCAGTCTATAACCTCAATAATTGCTGACAATCAGTATTAAAATCGTGAATCCCTGAAACCTGAAATCTTAAAAAATGGAAATGCTTAATAAACGATGCATACATGTATGAGGGGGGGGATGGGGGGGGACCCCCCCAAAAATCGAGGACCCGGGGGGGAGGGTCCCCGAAATTTGGGCAAAATTTTGAAAAAATGGCACTTTTTGGCGTAATTTTTAAAAAATTTTGCAAAATTTAGGGTATTTTTGGTCGATCTGGGGGGGAGGGTCCCCAAAATTTGGCCGGAGAGGCTCCCCCAAAATTTGGCCGGAGAGGCTCCCCCAAAATTTTGACCCCGTTACATGTATGAAACGATGTGTACCGTTAAGACAGCGGTTTCGCTAGCTCCACAGCTTTATTCAATACCCCAACACCAACATCCCATTAGAGCAGCAACTGTTTCGTTAGAGCGACAGTGCGTCTCATAAAGTCCACAGTTTCCTATATTCCACTTTATTCTACTATTTCAAATGCATCTCGCTCACAGTTTTTAAATTAAAATTGAAAACTGCTGCGCACGGTCAGCACATGAAATCTTATTTAAGCAATTACAAAACCAGCAACCTGAAAAACAAAAACTACATGAAAATGACAGCTTGGCCGCAATTACTTGGCATTACTGAAATTTGAATAGTAGTTGTCTAAAACTTGCTGATGGCAGTGGCCCAGCTATCGACAACTAATTTTTATGTAGTTGTGTGGAAATTGCTTGAAAATAGCGTATTTGCTTGTTTACTCAAAGTAATTACATTTTGCGAAAAAAACTGTGTGGAAATGACTTTGTGTGAAGTGAACCGGGCCTTACTCCTAGTCTAGTAGTTAACATAATACACACATACCTTTACATAGGTGATGAGCACATATTAGTAGAAAGCACCTAAATAACGGCAAAGGTTAAATTTAGGTTAAATAACGGCAAAGCCTTGAAGTACAACCTTTTATTGTGGAAATGTCACATAAATCAAAAATACGTGCAATCTAATCTATGCTGCAAGAAGCAGCGTAAAGACCTGTCGGCATGGCATTCTGAAACGATGAACATTGCCCATGTTTCAAACATACTTTTAAAAAATTACACCAAAACCACAAAAGCGTATTTCAAGAACACCAAAAAATTAAGAAAAGTATAAACAGAAAAACACAAAAGATAAAAGCACAGGTGAAACAAGCCCAATCTGCGGCAAAACCTTCAGTAAGTATTAAGGATTACGTTCAAGTAAACTGACCAGCAGGTCAGCTGAAACCTGTTGTGCAGCAGATAATTATCTTATTGTAAAATGTGTATGCAAAAGTTCAAAGCGTTTTTATCTTACAATAAGTTGTTTATGCAAAAACCTGAAGTAGTTTTTATTATCTTTCAACAAATTATGTAAGAACGAGTTGTTTTGATGAGTGAGAAGTGTATTCATTTTTTCATGACCATCAAATGACTACAGTTTGCAGAAAATGTAATATAAGATGCTGCCAACAAAATTATCTGTTCAAAATGTACGTAAACCTACAATTACAAATAAAAATACACTCACTCAAACATAAACCTGAAAAATCTTATTTAAATATAAGTTCGTTACCGAGGTGAGGTGAGCCGTTCGTGAATCGTGACTGGTCACGCTAACTATTCACCATCACTGTTTCAAGAGACACACCTATAGCAACATGGAATTTGTATGTAGCTAAATGGTAAGCATGCTTTACGGTGCTTAAATTTATGAGATTATCGATTTGAATTTAATTTTATTGTAATTAAATTGAAGCTCTAATTCTCGTTTTTTTGTATTCAGACCGACAGTTAGCTCCGTTTTAAGCCCGGTTCATAGTTGTCCGTAAGGGCTGTCCGTGTCCGAGTCCGTGTCCGTGTCCGTAAGAGTAGTTTAATTCATACTTGTCCGGATGTCCGTAACAAATTGTCCGAGAGTGTCCGTAAAGGCTGTCCGGATGTCCGGAAGACAAGTTGAATTCAGTTCAACTTTTGTCCGTGTCCGTAAGCAACCAGCCAATCAAATGAAAGCTTTATTAGTCACGTGGGTTTGCGTACACATAAAATTCCTCCGCGCATTGCAAAATTTTATTAAATTGTTCGTAATATGAGCTCAGTAGCTGCATTTTAGTGTGCTAAGAACGTTTTTATTGATTTTTTGAAGGTTGCATTCTCACGGGCTTGGTACGCTGCAGAATGTATAAGCGTTATTTTATGTGCATACTAGAGATCGGCCGCTAAGCCATGTGTCGGCCCCGGGCCGGCCCGGGGCCGCAACCATTTTCACCAGGCCGGCCCCGGGCCGCCCCGGGCCCGGCCCGGGCCCGGGACCGGCCCGCGGCCCGCCACCGGCCCCGGGCCGAGTGGCAGCGGGCCGGCCCCGGGCCGGCCCGGGCCGGCCCGGTCGGCCCGGTCGGCCCGGTCGGCCCGGTCGGCCCGGGGCCGGCCCGGGCGGCCCGGTCGGCCCGGTCGGCCCGGTCGGCCCGGGGTCGGCCCGGTCGGCACGGGGTCGGCCCGGTCGGCCCGCTCTGACCGTATTCAGCCCGTGCTGCTCGATCAGTCCGAGCAGCTGCTGTAGCTCGGCCACTCGGCCTCTGCCTCTATCTACCTCAGAAATGATCGCATAAACCAAATTCAGGTAGTTAGTATTGAGAATTATGCAAGTAAGTACATCTAACACTGTTTATTAACCAGCAAAATTTTTATCTGAACAGGTACACAATACAGAAGTAAACTCAAATTGCTGAAGCTAAATACAAGACTAAACTTAAGTTGTGTATATATATATATATATATATATATATATATATATATATATATATATATATATATATATATATATATATATATATATATTATACCATGACAACATTCCATCACGCTCAAGTATGTAATAGCGAATCTTATGTATCTTGAATTCTTGATTTTATTTGTTTCATTTTTCATCAGGTTTCTCTAAATCATCAATTGCTCTGCTGTGTGCGGCAGCTGGCTTGCGTGGCTTGATCAACACTCATTTTTCTTGTCAGACGGAGCTTTTCTGACGGCACCATCTCGCACACACGACTCGGGTTCGTGACTGTAGCTGTCTGTACGCAGATGTCATAAAAACAGAGTACCTAATGTTATTGCTTGTTATATATATATAACAGCTAACAAAACCGCAAAATTTACACAGTAACAAAACTATGATGCTCATATAATGTTTAAAAAAATTGCTGAGAAAAGTCGTCTTCTATTTCTGCAACAAAATCCTTTTCTTCAGATTCTTCCTCCAAATTAAAGTCCGCCCAATTACTGATCGGTTCTTCTTCCACATCTTCATTGATTTCTTCTGAAACAAAAAGTTCAAGCTAGCAACCAGATATTCGACCAATAGGCCAAATAAATAAACAAAAGTAGTACAAAATCGAAAGTTTTGTGCGTCTAAAAGGACCACAAACATTTTGCAGCTTACTGCAAAAGTCCTCTGAAATTTCACAGTAAGTATATGTATCAAAGCTCTGTCAGGGAAAGAGTCTTAAAAAAGATTGAAAGTCTAAAAACATTTTCATCTTTCACAAGTTGAACTAGTTTTTAGGTATTTTACTCACGATAACTTAATTTCATCATATCCCACATTGCTCACATAACTTATACCTTCAACAAAATTTTCATCATCATCACTGTCGGTCGAAACAATTTCTTCCATTTCCACTGTAGCAGAAGACGTTGAAGCGCCACTAGCTGCATCAGCTGACCGACGGCCACATCTGCGCCGACTTTTTTCCGACATGGTTCTGCGAATTCGATAGCAAACATCGTAAGGACGACAGTGTTTCCAATTTCTAAAACAAAAGCAAAAAGTGTTTCCGTCATGCAAAATTTATTATAATCATCATGGTAAAATAAAAAATACGAAAGTATGACCACTTTCTTTTAATCAAAGTGTTTTGGTGAAGTACCGTTATCGTAAATTTAACGCATCGTAACTGACAAACGGCTTTAAGTTAGTATGAATCGACTTAGTATTTATAAATCTAAAAGTCACCAAAACTTATGACCATTCTTCGATGTAACAAACAATCTATGAAAACATCTGAGCGCTATTATTAAACAAATTTTATGCTGTTCCACTTCCAACTTACAGTTTCAAAAACAGCAGCTTGCTGAGTAGTTCAGGACGGATTCTGTTGCGTCTGGGGCTTAAGTGAAGCACAGCAAATGAAAACGTCGATTCACTTCCAACATTAGACGCAGGAATGGCCAGATATATTCTTGCCAAACTGCTAAGGGCGGGGAACATGGTAGCGTGTTTCTTCCAGAACAACAGGGGGAAATTTGGTGAATAGAAATCCGTCTCATGGAACATTGCTGGAGGCATCTAAACAATAGAAACCAATACATTTAGTTCAATACTTTCAAAAAGTAAAAAGCTTATTTAGGTGTGCATACTGCACACTTTATGTACTTACTTATTCAGCTTCACATTTCAGCCGTAAACCCAACAGAACTTCCTACAGCTAGCTGTATTGAGTATAATATGTATCAAGTTATACTAATTGTCATTAGTGAATAATTTCAATCATTATTATTTCATTCTGTCTAAAATACTGACAATAATGACAAACTTTAAATAACGATTGAAAATTTTTCTGAATAATTTGAAACAAACTAATCGTGAACCATGTCATAATTCAGGCTAATATATTTCTGCAGCTCAATATCGGCCTGGAAAGATGCCGTTTCTGCTTCAGTCATTCCTTCGCAACTGTTTTCTCTGTTCCCTGGATCCCGACCAGGTAGCCGCAGTCCAAAATGAAAAGACGACGGCGACGGCAAAGGAGCTGGTTGACAGCGCTTAGGCGGCGAAGGTTCTGGCAAGGTTATATTTTCAGTTTTCCGCTGCTCACAAATCAAATTGACCAGCTGAAACAAATTTGGACTGTTTTGCAAGTCATCGTACCAGATTTCATCATGACAAAATGTCAAACTATTGTTGTTCACTGTGGCAAAAAACTGCAGACTTTTTAAAAAATCGCTTGGAACTTTTTGCCAGCTGTTACCCTAAAATGCAGCTTCTGCTTTGTACATAAGTTAATCGACACTTGGACTAACACACAAACACTTTCACATAAAAGTTCTTAAGTTGAACCCAGATTTGTATAAAACGTGAAACTAAATGCCGCTGAATTTTTGACAAATTACAAATCAGATAAACATTCAAACCTACTTCGATTTTAGTAAGCTCCAAGCACATTTGAAATAAACTAGCTTTCTCCATTTTCGTCCCTCCGCCTTCTTCAACAAAACAGCAATCTCGTGATCGAATATCCAAAAAATTAGCTATGTGACACATCTTCGTGGGTTCTAACCGACGGTGTCGTCGAGACGAAGCATTTTGTAGCGCGTCGAAAGCTCGTTTTCTAGCTGGTTGCAGCCATTGTGAGATATCTTTGTTCTAAAATATATAAATATATATGCAAGCATTGAAATTTTAAACACAAAAGGAAAACAATTACATAAAGAACATTAAAAAGTAAACTAAAATTCTGTACTTACTATAGATACAAGATACAGCTCTGTAGTTAGAAATCATAGTTTTATCAAGTTAATCAGCAGAATTATTTTAGAATAGTTATTTTCATCTGAGAATGACATACAACTATCTTCGGCAATGTTGTGTATGATTATGACTAAATAATAGTGGCTACAACAATAATTTGCGATTTTGCATTTTTAAAATTTTGACGCAACATACCTGTAAACTATCCTTCAAGTACCAAAGCTGAGATAAAATCATATTGCTGGTGGGGTATGTGCGACCGCTCATCGATTCGGTGACTCTTTTGAACGGTTTCAGATCATTGATCAAGTCCTGCATCTTCTGCAAGGCATCCGCACTCGTATAGCTTACCACAGTTTCTGTGGTTGCTGTCTCACTGTTGACTGCCACTGAAAATAAAATTGCATTAATATTAAGTCAGTTGTGATTTTTTGAGTAAGTGGTTTTATTCTCACATTCATATCTTCTTAATTAGATCATCTGTTATTAGCTAGTTATAATATAGCTGGGTACAAGGTACAGGTACGGTGGCGGGCCGCAGAACGAAAATTGTGGCGTCCGCGGCGCGGCCCGCCACCGGCAGGCTAGCACACAGGCAATAGCAGCAAGGGATTATGTTAAAATAAGCTACATAAAACTGACCCTGTCGTAGTGGCTTAGCCAGTTGCACAATAGATTCCAGCATATACAGCGTCGAATTCCATCTAGTTGGAACATCAGCTTTCAATGTGAAACAGAAATCGCGGCGTGGTCCTGATGCAACTTCATCACGACTTGATTGCGAGGGCAAGTCGTCTCCCCCTTTTCTACTGGACATAACTTGCTGCCGCAAAGCAACTTTGAGATTGGACTTGTTAACCTAAAAAAGCAAACAATAACCATTCTTCTATTTCACCATTAAACATTTTTGCAAATAATTTTACTGAAAGTTTGATATTGCCTAAGAATTTAATTTTTAAAACTTTTAATAGTGCATTATATAATTTATGACCTGATTATTTCGAAATTTCGAAATTTTGCCGGCTGAACGGACATACGGCTGTAATTATGAATCGAGCCTTATTCCACACAAATATATCCAGTAATAGTTTACAAGAATCTTATTGAACTGGTATAGGAAATGCTAAATGCAACTAACCGCATGGACTAAAGATCGCGAGTTCTGCACAACTGTTTTCAGTACTAGTATATCATCGGAAACTTCTTCTCCGCGGCTCTTCCATTTAGGCTCACAAAAATAATCCGATTTGACCAAGAGATTTATATCATGGCAGACACACCTGAAACAGAACAGCCATCTTTTGATGAAGCCATACGTTACCTATGATGTCTATAAATAGAATTAATTTCAATATTTTACTTAATAATTTTAATTAATATTTCAATTAAATTAATTAAATTAAAATATTAATATTATTAATACTAGCCAAGGTAGTCAAGATTGGAAAACTGATTCAAATCACAACAATATTGAAGTGTTACAGTTGACTTAAGCCCGGTTCATACTCGTCCTTAAGGACACAGGGACAAGGACAAGGACAAACTTAGGTCAGCTGCTGTGAAAAATTGACAAACGCGTTTGAGCTAAAGAATTATATATGGTTTAGAAGTAACCTTAACTATCATCATACAAAAGATTGGATTACTTGGCTATGTAATTTTTCTGAAATCGCTTAGGGACAAAACGATAGGGACAAGGATAAGGACAAGTATGAACCGGGTTTAAAGTTGTAAAGTTTGTCGACTTGTAAAGTTTACCTGCCGTGTTCAACTTTGAGAAAATCCAAGGCTTTCCAATAATTTGATCCGCTGTCAGTTGTGAACCACCAAAGGTGATTGTCCAGACCAAAACGATCAGTCCATGCTTTCAGCATGTTTGACACGGCAATATAGTCTTTTTTGCCCGTTTCATAAACCTAAAACAAACAGCATTTTATGTCCAGTGTGACTTATTACTGTTGTAAGTGAGAAATAGGGCCTATGAGACTCGGGGGCTGTGGTGTAGTGGTAGCATGCTTGGCGGGTTCAATTCCCGGCGCCTCCATTTCTTTCATTCTTTCAAATTGGGGTCTCCTTTTTCTTTCTAACATTACTATGTTCATTCTGCTAATCATCATAATTAATTACCATAATAATGAGCAATTTAAAATCTGACAGCTTGAAACCACAGCTTTCCGAGTTTTTGGTCACTGATAGAGTTTTATAATATAAAAAAATCTGTTTTTTATAACTAATAGGCGTTCAACTTTACGAACAAATTGAAAAAAGAACAATTTGAGACGATCAGTTTGATGTGAACCAATAGCTACAACAGAATACCAGAGTGAAAACAAAATTATATTACCTGATTGTTGTACATTATTTACTGTTTCTCATCTTGTGTTCTCGAATTTAAGAACCTTATTGCAATTACCTCAGTGCCTAAAACAATATGCTCCAACTCGAACTCTGGCGTCACAAACTGCAGGGTCATGGCGCAGTACTCATATCCTGAATACTTGTCTGTCCACCCGTCCGCAGTTGCACCACCAGTGGGACCAACGCCCGATATCAAGGCTTTCTCTTGTACGTATTGGGTTAGCCGTTCGACAGTGTCTTCGAACAACGCTGGCACAACACGGTTTGCCAGGGTTTTGTACGAGAAAAAGTTGTAGCAGCCGCGGGATTGGTCAATCAGTCCCTACAAGAAAAAATAATGTTAATTCGCAAAACCAAATTTCATCTTAAGGGCCGGATCATACTTGTCCTCAAGGACACAGAGACAGGGACAAGGACAAACTTTGGTCAGCTGTTGTGACAAATTGACAAACGAGTTTGAGCTAAAGAATTGTATATGGTTTAGAAGTAACCTTAACTATCATCATACAAAAGATTGGATTACTTGGCTATGTAGTTTTTCTGAAATCGCTTAGAGACAAATTGATAGGGACAAGAATAAGGACGAGCATGAACCCGGCTTACAAGTCAATTCATACTTCAATCAATAGTACGTGTGGAATTCGGACAAACGGACATGATGCACATGGGCAGTCAGTTTGTCCGTTTGCTCTACTAAAATACTGCTTTTTACGGCCGAATAATTATCCGTTTGTCCGTATGTGTAAATGTGCAGCTGCAGCAGCAAAAATATCAGACTGGCAAGCTTGTGAAGTACACTTAGCATGTCGATGCACAATTTTTTGCCACAAATAAGAACAAAGAAAAATAAAAGTACGTTTTAAAATTTGAAAATTTTTAAAATTTTTTTAAAATGAGCATTTAGTGCTTTTTGTCTTTGTAATAGCCAACAATTCGTTCTCAACCATCATTTGTAACTTGAGTTCTGTGGGCGCAAAATTTACATAGAAATCACACAAACGGCAAAAACTTTTGCATTAAATTGTAAAATTTTGGTTTAAAGTTTAAGTAATTTAATATATTATTATTTTAATAAACAAAAAGAAATCCAAAAAAAATTTCTTAAAAATCCTCATGAAGTTTGAAATTGAAATGTTATTTAATGGTTTTAACTTAATTGTATCATTATTAAAATTAAAAGTTTTCAGTTGGAGAAATCTGCAATAAAAAGCAGTTCCTATCGTGATTGTTATACATACAAAACATACTGTAAAGTGAGAAAGTAACTGCAATCTGGTGACAAGGCAAACGCAAGATAGTTTCGACTGTAGTAAGTAATCAATAATCAATAAAGTGCACATGATTGTAAGATCAGAAATACACACTGTGAACCGTCTGAAATTTGGCTGCAAAGGTTTTAAAACAAGTCAATATAGTATTATAGCCAGTACAGTCAGTATACAGTGGCGCGCCATACAGGTGCAAAAAAATGTTGATTGCAATCGAAAATCGATACAGTGCAGTCTATTGTTCACCTTGACGCAGTAGAAACACCAGCAGTTAGTCATATTTTTTACACACAGGTTTCGATCGTAATATTGCCCAAGAAAAAGAAAACTAGTACTAGTTGCCAACTAAGATTCAAACAAACAGCTGCAAAAACTAGAAATTTCAAATTGCATGAAATCAAAAATCTAAGTCATTCAAAACTAATAATAATACCTGAAAAAACAAATCTTCGATTGTACTCAAAGGTACAATTCTGTTGACCAAATAGCCAACAATGGCCGCATCTTGGCGCGCTGATTCGTGAAGTGACATCTGCCGAGAAGATCGCAAAAAATCTCTGACAAGTGGCGGCGCTTCCTGGTTGGACTCGACTGAACCGGACTGAGTCTGCGACGAATCTGGCTTGATTAGATCTGAGTGATGTTTTTTCAAATGTCTCCAAAATTGACCTGTGCCCTTGCTTCCGGAAGTGGCTAAAAGATGTGGGAAAGTTTGTTAAGTTTAAACTGCATGTTGAGATGGATAATCAATTGTATCATGAAGAAAATAGTAGTAGTACAGGATTAATATGATTATATTAATCCATTATAGCTGGGTTTTAATAAAATTCAGCTGTCCTCTGTTACTGGCACTGTAATATTGTATCTAAAACTACGGTGAATGAAA
>JASANF010017888.1:0-76921 GCA_030248245.1 Trissonchulus sp. WLG1_4
CTGTACCCATTGCAAACTACTAGACACTAGACAGGTATCGGTTTCAGTTCAACAACGAGAGGGGTTCCTTCCAACTGCCACAACATTGAAATGACCTAGGAGGGATTCGAACCACGCATTTCCGATTTCGCTGAGCTGTCGTTAGCATTATCAAACCTTACCTAAATATTCAGTATCCAACTGAAATATGTGTTTTCAAATAAATTTGTGGACAAATAAATGATAATAAAGAAAACGCTACAATGTCACATGCTGAAATACTATTTGCAAAAACAAGTCCCAGTTTCAGTAAAGGTTGAAAGTTATTGTTCTAATCAGAGGCATTAGTTTAAGTAGATAGCACAAAAAGTGCGAAAACAATAAAACTGAACCATTAAGAAATATTAAGAAACTGACCTTTATGCGGTTGATCTGGATACCAGTGATTTTGAAATTTTAGGAGGAGATATTCTGACAATTGTTCGGCAAAAAGTTGGATTTTTCTTCGCGGCAGTTTATTAGATAAAAAACCCGACAGGAAATTAACTGCGGCCTGGATTTCGGTGCACATTATTCCTAAAACAAATACAAACAGAAAATTCACTTTGTGGTAAACAAAATTATTTAAGACCTAGGGCACTTTTAGAGAGTGGGGGTGAAAGGGAATTTATGAAGTTTACCCTCCTCCCCCTCTAAGAGAAGGTGGATATTCCCGTGCCCCTTCCATATGAAACATCTATTTCTATGAATTTAGCACTGTATGAAGCAGAGAAATAAGCTTCATCAAAGTGTGAGAAATAAAAGAAAGACAAAACAAACTGTTCCATATCTAATCAAATTTGTGTGGGTGTGACAGACTAAATAAAAATGCTAATTTTTTATTACGATTTTGAGAAAAAACTTCAAATTATTCAATTTGTATAAAAATTAACCAAACATATTTTAACAATCATGCTTTAGGGGTACAATATTTTTGATTCAGCTAGCATTACTTGTTATATTATGCAGATGCTTAAAACGGAAAAAGTTACGACATCAGGAAAGAATTACAAACCACAGGACATTAGTGAAGCCAAAAGTAAGGGCCCATTCCTTGACCAGATTAAAAGGTCTCCACTTGTTTTAGTCTGCAGTTTAGCAATGGATACATATCAGACTAAACTACAACTGGACTAAAAGGACTTGTCGTGCGTAAGTTAAGTCTGACAAATTATGTTATCTAAAACGATAAAAACTGCATTTTTAAACATGCTTTAGAAACCGTTTAGTCGAACTAAAAATAACTAAAATTATTTCGGCACACAATTCGGTAAACAATAGACCCTGAGCGAAGCCGAAACGGAAAATACGGGTAAAATAAATTTTGGCTTCAGCCTTCCCAGGTAACGGAATTAATTAAAATCTTAGTTTCCAGGTCGTTGAAAAGTTTTGTCTCAGTCTTAGGCTGTTGTCCCATAAGCCCTTTACTGGATTTTAAGTTTCAACTTAAAATGTAAATAAGTTCAAATTATTAGTTTAATTTATCAAGCAAACTATATTTTGTGGGGGTAAATTAAAATTAAAATACAAAAAATACATGATACAAAAGTTTAAGAAAGTTTATATAAGCAGACGCAATCAGCACCTAGCGTAAAATAGATAATTCATAATTGAAAAAATAATTCTATTTGATAGTAAGAATAGATCCTGCTAGTTCACTTTTCTTTCATGAACTTAACTGATTAAATCGTTCTTAATTCTTAAAATAAATAGCAGAGTGGCTTGCTGGCTTTTGACAAGTTAATCAACAAGCAACTATACTCAAACGTAGTGAGTACTGCTTAAAAAACTATGCTTTAAACCAAACAATGAAAAAAGAAAAACAGCGCAAAACAAGTTCAAATCATGGGAAGTAATTTTAAATTTAAAGGCTTAAAACTGGATGCTTAACTTTTAATCAAACGTAGACATGTTAAAAGTGCAATTATCCGGAAATGGATAAACAGTTTGTGTAAATCAAAACTACAGTTCAAGTATAGGGAAACAGTAGAATAGCATTAAATAATAACAAGAGTACATAATATGTACTCTTGATAATAATAACACGATTGATTGTGAATCTCGGAATTGGTAGTTTTAAATGAGACTTAACATCGGTTCATACTTGTCCTTAAGAACATAGGGACAAGGACAAGGACAGCTTTTGATCATTTAGTTTTAAATATTGATAGACTCGTGTCATTTAGTTTTTGCACAGAAACTGGACTTGACGCAAACCTTCTCCGTGTGAGTGCCTCCTGGAATGGCTTAAGGACAAAACGATAAGGACAAGGACAAAAACAACAAAATGCTTAAGAAATTATAATTTGTATGTCGCACAGTAACTTTATTTATGTTAAAGCGAGTACAAAAAATGTTTGTTGGTCGCTTTTCGGCCAACCTTCAGTTTGTCAGAAAGTAGCTGAATGGAACAGCAATTGTCAGAAAATGCATTGGCGAGCAAAAGAACAGTTTACGGACAATATAAATGGATTCTAAACAGCTTTTTGGCACACCAGCCGCGATGTATAGTCGGTTAAATTGCCATTACATCCTGTGTGGGCGTCTACTATCATGCGTGGGTAAAGTGTGGTTGGTTAAAATCGTCAAGCTAACGATTAATTCGTGGGAAAATTGAAAGATGGCTTAAGCCAAACCCATTCAGCTTTTGCCAGCCAGCTGATATAAAACTGGTTAGAAACCAGGGTGGATGTCAAATTTACGTGCTGTTTGAATAAGAATGGCTTTTAGGTTAGCTTTGGCTTAGACTAGCTAGTTTAGCTATCAACAGGTGCGTTTTGTAGAATGTGGAATTCTGTTTTGAAAAGCGTGTTAGGGTAATAATTGGCATATTCTATAACTTGCTGCTACAGTGTCGTGCATATACATACTTATAACATATAGATTGTATTTGTAACTTATAACTTATAACAGTTGCAAGCATCACAAACTATTTGATATGCAAAGTTTGGTACTGTACTGGTACAAATTTAATCAAGCTGTACTGGTACGAAATTCCACTTTGTACGAAGTTGAACGTTGAATACCAAATGCCAACGAATGCGTTTCAGAGAAGCAAAATGATATGCAAGAAAGGATACATTGAGATGTCTAGAAACATGCTTAAACTACCAAGAAACAATAGCACTAGCTATGTACATACCTAAGCCCAATTCACACGAGGGCACAAATGCCACGTTGCATGCGACAACCTATGCGATTTGCTATGAAAATTGTTCAAAAATCTGCCGTGCCAAGTGCCCAGATAAATTACAAGAAAAAATTTCAGGGCGCATTGCATGGTATATCGCTTGCGATGTCGCATGCGACGAACTTTTAAATATGTGTGAAATGGGCTTTAGAAATAATCAAACCCAACTGCGCAAAATTAAGAGTATATTATAATGCATATTATAATTGTTTATACTAATCCACATAAATCCTCAGAATTAAGTAAATTAGAATAAGTACCTACCTATAGACCTAACAAAAAACATGAAAGCTTTATGATTGTTTATAATTATATCTATGTTTAGATCACCCTCTATATAGGTATCTAACCAGCTATCAAAGGATATTTTAATCCAAAATGCTTTTTGTTGCAGGTGAACAAATATATTACGTAACATAGGGTACGCCGAAATTACCTGTTCAGCAACGTTCTGTAAATATTAGGGGTCTAGGAAAAAAGTAGATTACTTTTCGGTTTAAGTTGGATTGTGGCTATTTACTATTCGGTCTGAACATAATTGACTAATGCTAGCATTACATACAAACCCGTCTGACAGAAATTGCTAAACTCAGGAAAATATGAAACTCGTGATTTTAGATAGAACTGGAATACAGTCAAATGTTAAGACTGAATCAGCTAGTCACAAAATTTATGCCGCAGACCTCGTTATGTGGTTTAGAAAATTTGTTCACACCGCTCGTTGAAATTGTTTTAAATTAGATTAAGTTTTAATATGACAATATCACAAAAATAATGCGGATAACACACCAAGTCGCAAGTTTCTGAAAAAAAGTATTTTCCATTGTTCCTAGTTCCTACATAGCTTTGAAAATACATGACCTATCGAACCTATGTAGTTTAATTTGAGCTATATCTAAATAAGTTCCGCTCACTTCAAAACCAGATATACTTCTATTCCCCTTACTTTTAGCAGCGCTGAAATAACAGTTCCATTCAAGTGCAATAATTGTATAATTATAACTTGTGGTGGATCCTGGTTAAGCTAGACTGCTTTCTGGAAAACAAAAGTATCAAGACAGTTTGCTATCTAGAAATAATCATTATCGCGGGGGTGTTTAAGCCGTGGCAGCAGCTGTTACTTGTAAAATATCTGTTGTAGACTTTCTGGGGGTGTAAGTATAATGTTCCCCTACTGATAAGTATTCTGCAGTTGTACTAAACTTGTCCCTAAGCTTGTACCTGTACCTATAGCCTGTACCCTGTCCCTTGTACTTAAGCAAATTCAGCATGAATCTTTGAGAACTAAGGAGTTTGTATCTTAGGGCTAGGATAATTACAGCCGCTAGGAATTACATATCTCATTCTATACCTACAGTTTTAGTGGCGTTACTACTTCATAATCTTGTTGGCTGAACGGAAATGCGGTTGTATGAATCAACCCTCAAGTGAGGAAATGTGTTGATGCAGATTCCATTTAGTTGATTGTCCAGCAATGTAATCCGACATTTATCTACAGTAATGTTTACTGTCTACATACATCACTAATTTAAGCTGGAAGTATCCAGACTATGTCTTTTTTGGTTGATGTGACATCATTTGTTGCTTTTGCTTGTCTTATTTGTAGCACCTGAGCAATACCGGTTTAACAGGTATAAAAATTAAGGCAACTTTAGGTAACAGATTAATCAAATAGCCATTTAATAAGTTGAATAATTCAGATTTAGTATACTACACTGTTTTACCAACACAATGAGATTACCTAAGAAACAAAAACCATCTAATTAGAAAGAAGTTGAAAATGAAAACACGGCATTATATAAACATACAAATGAGCAAGCATTTCAAAAGAGCTTATTCGGGAAACACAAGCACGAATTAAGCTAGAAATATCCTGTACCATACTATAAATAGATAAATCCGTTCTAAAAATATTAAAAATTTTAATCCCAATCCTAAATCGTTCACAATATCAAACCCTCCGTCATCGTTAATTCAACAATTGCAAACAGCTTAGCTTATTTAGAAAGGTATGTCAAAAACAGTTCGTCACTTGTGCACCAGACAGTGATCTTCTTACAGTTCAGATTAGATATTATATTCATACAGAGTTTACTTCTATTGAAACGACAGTATGCTAGTAACACTAGTGAACGAATATGGTATGATGTAAAGCACAGACGTCGGCAAGCGTTGATAATTCGCATCAATTTGATTTCTCGAACGTTTGAGTCGTCAAATTTAAGCGTGTTTCCCCACTGCGACGTCACTCGCTGTTATTTTAAACAGCAATGTGCCAAAGACGTTCTTTTTAAACCAAGTACGACGAGCTTCATTCTTCGCGAAAAGTGACGATTGTGTCCGATTGTTCGCCCGATACTTGTCCTTATCCTTGTTTTTTCAATCTGCTCCATAAGCAGTACCAAAACCACGACGTGGCCAAATAGGCCTAAGCCAATTTTTACACACAGGATCAGGTCGACGGTACACAAAAAATTAGCCGAAACGACTCTGTCAATGCTGTACAATGGCTGACAGAGCTTGACACTTCTCAAGAACATTTTCTCAAGGACAAGTATGAACCGGGCTTAAGACAACCTATTGCCTTTGCCTATTAAGTATTAGTGACCGCTTAAATGACTTCCATGAAAACTAGACTTCTGACATAGAAAGAAATTGCGTTTGCTGAATCTGAAACCGAAAAATATTGTTTTTACTTTTTTAAAGTTTTTTAACAAATATAGACAAAACGAAACAGGCAACATGAGGCTTTACATACTTTCTAATGTCAAATTCCGATTCAAGGCTTAAAACAAAAAGGCACAGAAGCTGACAATTTGAATAATTTAGCTTACAGTTTCAGAATACTCTGTTACATGCAAATTACTTAAAATTAAAGTTAACTCAGCTCCAAATTAAATTACTTATTTAAAAAATGGTCCAAACTGCTTAAAATTAGTCAAAAACGCTTTAAATTCAACAATAAGCTTTTGACGTTTTTATCCAAAAACCGATTTCGTCTAGACATAGGCCTAAACAGTCTTTTTTTAGGGCTTACGAGGTGCACTGGCAGTTAGTAGTTGGTTTCTTATTTCCTAAATTGCCTGATAGATCCTACTTCTTAGCTTAATTATAGAGCCTTGGCGCTGGCTAAGAGAAAGCCTCCTTTCTATGTAGGCGTTAACAAGGTCAATAAATGCGAACTAATAGGATTGAGTATATAAGTGGAGTAAAGACAGTTGAGTGTGGAGTGTTGTAAGTTCAGTCCGTGGTTGGTTGTGAATGAATTCACCCAGGAAGCCGCGCAAAAAATTATTAGGCGGAATGCATAAAAGCCAGTCTAACACTTAAAACCAGTCTAGCCTAAGATGTTCTATTTCAGTAAAATAAAACATAGTAATGAAAAAATCTACACGTGTCACATATTACATATGTTGGTTAGAATGTGCCCTTAGACTGCGTTTTGCAAGACTGAGCTAACACTGCCTTTATGCACGCTGATTATGTTTTGCATAAGTGGCCAACTGCATCTGAATACCTTACAGGGGTAAGGTTTAGTAAAATATGTAGAAATTAACGGATTAATTTAAATGTTATTTGACTGCTATTTAAACACTAGTTAACTTTTCCATTGTCGACATAACATACTACTTGGAATCACGTGCTCACAGCTATTTTCAAATTGCGCCCAGATTTTTGAATCCGAGCTAGTTTTTCTTAACTTCACTTGACCTATCGAAATCGAAAGAAGCCCCTGTTTCTGCTGCTGGCAAAAAAGTACCCCGAAAAAGTTTCACTAATGGCTGTAAAATGCTGCAAAAACCGACAAAATATAAAAAATATAATATTAATGTGCAATAACTTCAAATTTTTACTAAAAAATTTAAAAATTTTAAATTTTTCGTTAGTTAAACTCTTTCTTACAGTAGGAACTAGCCTCCACAATAGGTAATCTAAAAATGCCTTGAACGTTAGCCTTGAACAATTACCGAAATTTTCGCCAACATTATTAACTGGTTCCAAGAAGAAGCGGGTTATTGGCTTAACTGGTCAGTCATGTTACATTTTGATCCAAATTTGGCTCATTTATATGCTAAAATTCAAAAGAAATATTCAAAAATCTTATTCTAAGAGCGGTTTATACTCATTCTATTGCTTGTCCATACTGTTTTGTCCTTAAAAAACTCCAAAAAAGCTGTCTGACCACATGAACCAAATTTTTGTATGAAAGATGACAGGGTATAGTCCAGTTTGTATGCAAAAAATAGGTAGACCAAACGATTTAGTGCCTCACACAGATGCCTCACGCAGAAACTTGTCTTGTAACAGTCCTTATGTCCAGAACGACAAGTATGAAGCGGGCTTTAACATTTACTGTGCTGCTGACTAAATTCCAACTAAACCACAAGTCGTCATTTGGTGATCCAGCTATGTAAATATATTTACGGACGACCGTTTTCATCTGCGACAAAAAGCCTACCAATAGGAATAGCATTCGAAACAGGATTGGCACGCACTGGGTGAGCCTAAGCCAAACCCACTTGTGAGCAGGGCACAAATTTAAACGACATTAATGAAGCAGTTAAAAGCAAACACAGGCTTACCAAGCAGCCCCGGTGTAGGCGGTAATACTAGAGCACAAGCGCAGCCTATATAAAGGTGCCCACTTAATTTCTGGCAGCTAAAAAATAAAAAAGTCGAATCGGACTGAAATTATACGCGAGGTGTTTATTTCTTGGTTCTGGGTGGAATAATGGTTTCTGATGTTGGTGGCTTTCATGCTACGATTGCTAACCAATAGGCTGCGATAACTAGTTTTCTTGTTCAAAACGATGATTTTATAATTTCGGTTTAAGTTAGAACAGTCTGTGATGACGGATATTATGTTCAATAAACAAGCACTTTCGTTGACGAGCGTAGATTTTTCCACATGACCACAGCAAGTATTATTTTACCGTACCGGTAAAATTAAGCGCGGCATCCTAGTAATTTTATTTTTAGCAGTTTAGTTCTAATTTCGGATGCAGATGTAATACAAAGCTTCAACTTTGATCGAGTCTTGATCACATTTGTTAAAATGGGGTGAGAACTCAAGGCTCCATCATTTATCCGGAACACGACGTTTGACGTGCATATGTAGGTGTATGTACATTCAATTTGCTTCTAAACTTAATTCGATTTTCCTGTTGTTGTTGTTGTGGCACAGCCCAACATTTCTTTAGTTCTGATTTTCATTTCACTGCTAGCGTAAAAGTCAGTGCGTGCGCTTATGTCTTTTGCACATCTTCTATAACGAAACTGAGTTCTACACATTCTAACTAAACTCTAGTTTCTCTGTAGGTTTACGAATACGAAAAGGGAATATAGCTATGTAACTTTCAAAAATCATAGAAAATTAACAAATCAGGTCGCTTGGAATCAATCCACTGATCACTAGGTCTAACGCCGATCACAGCAACTAGTTGACTACACAGTCGTTGAAACCTGCGTCAAAGCAAAAATTTAATAATGGTGATTATGTGTCCATAAGTTTGTACTAGACTGTAATTCATCAGACTGTTGAGTGCAACGACTGCTCGTGTTAAGACAAATGCTCGTAGTTTTAGGCATAAAAATTGACTCTCAGTTTGTGGTTGTTGTCGTTTTGATGTGACTCTTCGCACAGCAGGTTTACGCTGTCCCTTGGCCAATGTATGTGGAAAAGCAAACTTGATTTTGCCAAGCTCACATAAAAGTACAAAGCAATATTACGGATATCGATACTCAACTAATCAGTCAACCTGCCGCGCTATTACACACAGTAGCACACATACTGCACACAGACACACACGCACACACACACGTTACACACACAGCGCGCGTGTGCTGGACTGCTGGATACACTAGGTAAGTGCAGCAGGCTTAGGTGATGCACTGAAACTGAGCATGATTTACATGCAATTTCAGTTTCAGTGCATTAACTGAAATTAGTATGCACGGCCGCTGAGGCGGCCGCGCAACAAGTGAAATTTAAAGTGACATTAAAGATGATATTAATCACTAATTTGGTAACACGCTAGTCTTGCAACAATATCCGAAAACAACCAATTTTGCTTTTTTCGTTTTTAAGAACTTCTGAAAACCGGCACATTTTAATGCTGAATTTTTTATATACCAGTATCAATATAGTACTTACTTGCAACAACTATTTCCTATCCACAATAAACGTAGAACCCATACATATGTAGATATGTACGGTTTTGTATGCATGTTAAAATTTTTAATTACTAGAAAAAACCACTAAATTCGTAGAAAGTTTAATTTATCTTCTTAGGAACTTAATATTGGTAAGGTACTGGACGTAATAGCGTCCCGGCTGGTTAGATACGGGGTTTCGGTGCTCATCTTAGTGGACCTTTAGCGATTTAGTAAAGGGCTTCCAAGTTTCAAACACGGTAGATACTTGGCTGGAAACTATACTTTGGAAGTCTGACTCACAGCTAAGTGCAACACTGAGACTCACAGCTAAGTGCAGCACTGAGACTCACAGCTAAGTGCAACACTGAGACTCACAGCTAAGTGCAACACTGAGACTCACAGCTAAGTGCAACACTGAGACTCACAGCTAAGTGCAACACTGAGACTCACAGCTAAGTGCAACACTGAGACTCACAGCTAAGTGCAACACTGAGACTCACAGCTAACTGCAACACTGAGACTCACAGCTAAGTGCAACACTGAGACTCACAGCTAAGTGCAACACTGAGACTCACAGCTAAGTGCAACACTGAGACTCACAGCTAAGTGCAACACTGAGACTCACAGCTAAGTGCAACACTGAGACTCACAGCTAAGTGCAACACTGAGACTCACAGCTAACTGCAACACTGAGACTCACAGCTAAGTGCAACACTGAGACTTGTTAAAAACTTGTAACTTAAATACCGGAATAACCAAGAATACTTTAAGCCTAGATTGTCATGCGCTTGGAAACAGCGTATTGTCACATGGCTTGAGCTCAAATTCAAAAAATATGTCGTTTTGATCATCTTAATTATGCAACAATTAAAATAATTTGGAAAAAATCAGTAATGTGCTATAACACCTTTTGTATTGTATTTAGCATAAAAAAGTGCCAAAGGCAATGGATTTTGCTTTGAGGCAAGTTTTGTTACTAAATGTTGACAATACAATTATTAAGTATGCTATGCTGTGAAGAATGCATTTCAAATCGAAAAAATTAATAAATCTAGCGAATAATAACATATAAGAAACCTAAATTATAGTCTTACTAATGTCAATTACACACCTATGCACCTCATATCATGATACCCAGGATTTCAGCTTTTTGAATGCATTAGTTATCTTAAATAAGAAGCGAAATACAGAACTTAAACCAAAAAGCACGAAAAAACATTCTAATAAATAAAATGATAAAAAATCCCCACGAAACTTTTCTATTCGTGGGCGTGGTAGATTCTGTTCTATAAAATATAACCACAATATAAATCACATAATATATAAGCCATATTATATGAAAATATATACGTAGGCAGTGTTTCCATTTGTTAGCTTAAAGCCATGAAACCCCAAGCTTGAATCAACCTACACACATGAGACCTAGAAACTATGAATGAACCTAGGTTTCTGTTTAGCCTGAACCAGTTTTTGTGAATGAAATATGTCACTGAACCTAAAACCTATCCGCAGGGGGCTGCGTTTTTTTCTCAATGACGTAAAACAACAGCAAACAAGTGCTTCTGTTAGAAACTGGTGTGCTAAATTAGTTTCAAAGATATTTGACTTGAAATCTGCGTCACAAAAATTTTTGATGGATATATCTGCTTGGGTTCCATTTCTAGGACTTTCAAAAGTAACTGATGGCGACGATTGTAAGTAACTAGGAGGGACTTAATTTGCCAAATTTTCTCCACAAGCAAAAGTTTCATTCAAAAATGTTGAAACTGCTATATGCGCCTACTCAGTTTTCTGATTCTCAAAACAATATACGCCAAGCATATCGTGTGAATTTATAAATTAGGCCTGGATTCAAGTTAGAATTTTTTATCGTCAATAACAAACACTTGGTCACCACGCATAATTTCAATCAGGAAATCTTGTTCTGAAATGGGGTGTTTTTCTGAAAATCATTACAAAGAACAAATTCATAGCTACCTACCTGCACCTGTGAAAACTAATTATTATAGTTGTACTATTAAAGACTACGTACTGTATGTGAAACTATGATAAACAATCAATATGATTAATCAATATCATTATGTTTATTTCCTTTTTATTACGACCTTCCCCCTTTGGCAGCTATAGTCTTCAAGGTTTCAAATTTATTCTCCCATAACAAGTCTAATTACGCCCTTATCCGTGG
Source organism: Trissonchulus sp. WLG1_4 (assembly GCA_030248245.1). Classification (NCBI taxonomy): domain Eukaryota; kingdom Metazoa; phylum Nematoda; class Enoplea; order Enoplida; family Ironidae; genus Trissonchulus; species Trissonchulus sp. WLG1_4. The sequence continues at coordinate 11,550 of JASANF010017888.1, forward strand.
TTCTGTTTCGCGGGGGCGGTCAGAGCAGGTTTTAGACCTCGGCATAGTACGTGGTAAGTTTTGTAAATACGCCACCTGACCCCGCCTTGGTAAAAAGCCCTGCTTACTGGGTAAACACTGTCAATTGGGTCGCAGAGGCTGTTTTTGCTTGGCAAACAGAAAAGTGGAAGTGAAAATAGGTCTCATTATATGAGTAGGTGGAACGAAATTAGGTTGTCTTTTTTGTAAACCAAACCTGATGCATTAATGCTTCAGACGGTTACACCAATTCATATGGACGCACTGAATTTATATGAATATCTGAGGGCATTCGAAAACATAAATAGAACCTGAACGCCGTAGAACAGTGTAATTTCTGCAGTCTCTGAAAAAAATAAAAGAAGGAAAGAAAGAAAGAAAAGAAGAAAGAAAGAAAGAAAGAAAGACAGAAACCACCGAAGACAGCTTTAGCACATACAAACATTATAGAAATACAAAACTGTTGATTCAAACAGAATGATAAAAACAAGATGAGTGACTTGGTACAATAATAAGTCAAAATTACTGTTACCTATTATTGTGTAATACTGTTATTAGGTTGGAAACAGTTCGAAATGTAATCAGAAGAGCAACAAAATAAACAAAATAATAAGAAAGTTTAAAATAAAAGAAGTTTAGATAAAGCTCGTTAATAACTAGTAAATACATAGTTCACGGTTTCGTTTCGATTTAGATAAAAACATTGATACTTTTAGGAATTATTTTTTGCATTTTTTAAGTAAATAGGTAACAAAATTATTGAATAGCGACAAATCGAAAAAAGTCCCATTGAAAATCCCGTCTAATACGAGGAACACATTTGAAAAGTTTTATAAATAAATGCAGTCTTGTTAAATTTTTTTGTCTGGCTGTCATACACAGCTAAATTTAACCAATTTTAACTTAATTTTTAACCATGCAACCATACATATTGAGCTTTGTTTGTAGTATTCTAGCCTCTAGTCTTCGATTGTGTTATAAAGTTACACAGTGAATACATTACATTCTTCTAAGATTAGAAATTGGGAAAAAAATTTGCAAAATGAAGCCTTTTTTGTTTATAAAAAATACGCTAAATTTGCAAGACAGAATGGATTAATTTTCATGAAAAAATAATAACTGGGTCAGATTAGTTGGATCAACTTTATAACTCCACGTCCACGTAGGATATCATCAATAAAACTTTCATCATTCTCATGTTGAGTTACAGAAGTTAGCCTTATTGATATTGTTAATATAAATTCATAAAAAGACCCTAAAGTTAAGTTCGTACTCGTTCTTGTCTTTGTCTTTATTGTTTTGTCCCTAAAATTCCAAGGCTATCCAACCAAATAAACCGACTGAACTTTTTACAGGTGTTGAAAGTATCCGTCAACTTACTTTAAATTTATGCAAAAAATTAATGAAAAAGGTTCCGTCAATGCCTCACAATAATTGAATAGAAATTGCCCTTGTCTCTGTCCCTGTGTTCGTAAGGACAAGTATGTAGTACCCGGCTTCAGGTTCAGAGACAGAACGACTGGAAGACAACACAATGCAGGCGGAGTAGTAGGAGGAAACAGGTCTTAAAAAACATCAAAGTTTACCATTGATAAGGCCATTCTATCAATCCTAACTGTGCTGAAACTTGACAGAAACTACATCACTACGTCCTGAACATTCCGCATATATAGTCTTATTAAATATATTATACACATTTATTATTATCATACACATATTTGGCGTCCTTGACAAAGCAGATAATTATATGGTCGACGATTATAAGCCAATGCCTGTTGCTTCGCTTAAAAAGTCAATTCACATGATTTTTATCCACAACGAAAACAATCTACGTAATTCAATGTCAACATCATTGCTAAGATAAACACTGTTTTCTCGTTAATCTTTGGCTTCGTAAGATAATTAGCATTCAATCATACCTGCCTTGAAAAACAGTGCAATAACTAACGCCAATAACTAAGTGCACGCTGCTAGATTCACAGCGTGCATTAGTGATTGCACTGCTGTAAGCGTGCATCTTAGTTATTTATTGACTTATTGCACTGTATATTTCAAGACAGGCATATTATAAGAACGTTATAATACTTTGTAGCATGCACTCAGCAACTATACGCACTGGCACGTGAAACCCGCGTGCATAAACTCGTGCGCTGCGCGTACTCGTTCATGCACTTGGCGCTTCCCGTAACAGTATAAATCGCTGAGTGCACGCTACATCGTGCTATAACTTACACTTAAAGAGTAGGCAATTTTCATACTATGCAGATTACGTCACGTTAGATACGACGGTAAGTAGTGAGAAAATGGCGGTACGAGCACCACCCGGTGCCGGTGCCGGGTGATGATTACGTCATATGACGTCATGTGACGTCATGATTACATCATGTGATTGACGGCTGTCAATTATGTTGCGTCAGAATGACGTAATATGAGTGACAGATGTCACTGTTATGTAATTAGTTACATAAGTAATTATGTAACATTATGTAATTACCTAATCCGGTAATTACATAACTAAGCCATAATTTTAAAATGAATAGGGGGTGTTATTTTTTAAATTTTAGAAAAAGTATTTACTTGGCCCACTCCAAGAAATTTTTGTTTCACCAAATTCGAATTTGGCCAACACAGCTGATAAATAAACAACTGGTTATCAGTCATATGTCAGCTTAGTTGACCAGGAACCTAGCCAACACACACACACACATACATAATTTTTAAGTGTTAGCTATAAAAATTTTCTGCTGTGCAAGCAGTGGACACAGTAGACACACAGCAGCACACACACTTACACATATATACAGACGTTTATCAGCATAGTAACAAGCAGCAATTTTATGCAAAATTTATGGAGTTCTTACCCATGGCGACGACCAGCCTTGCTGTCTGCACCCGTTGCAGTAGTTTTTAATGTAAATCATATTCGGTATAATCTACATTACTTGAAAGAAATTGCTTCAAAGGAAGTTAAACCTGTCGCTACCCACCTACATATTTCTAACATTCTGAAAGGTTAGGTATGTCGCATTGGGTTATATTTATGCTTGCAGCCGTGTGTCCGTTCGGCCGACAAAAAACTTAATTGTTCTTATGTATCAGAGGTACATAGAGGTACCTTGGGGAAGTAACATGTGTAAAATTAAGCAAAATTGGAGAACTTTTTTTTTGACCTAGGTAGTCCCCCCTTAACGAATAGCGAAAGTGCTCACAGTTCACACATCTTTACTTTTTACTCAAGGGGAGGGGGCTACCCAGGTCAAAAATCAAAGTTTTCCAATTTTGCTTATTTTCACATATGTTACTCCCCCAAGGCACCTCAACCTAAGATAAGAACAATTAAGCTTGTAGGTGCACTTTTGGTTCAGTGCGTTTGTCAGTGTATATATGTTGTAATCCGGGGGTAGTCCTGTCACGGTCGCCACTTGTTAAACCACGAACCACGGGGCTCTTAGGATTTAGGCTCAAAAGGCGAGGGCACGAGGGCGAAAAGTGACCGTGCGCCCGAGCCCAGCGGAACGTGATTTAACGGTTGAAGACCGTAACAAACGGCCTAAAACTCAGTTCTCTGGCCCTCACTCAGGTTCGGGACCTACGCGGTGAATTCCCGCAATATGAGCAATCAAGCACCTACATATAAGTATATGTGCATTGCAGCCCAGGAAAGGGACCGTTTAATATACACAAATACGCGATAGAAATTACCAGTATTACGAGCAGCCCAAAAGGGTGCAAGCGTAGGCAATACGTTAGTACCAGTGGGAGCTAAACAAGCGGAATTTGAGAAGGGGGTGCTTGAAAAAGCACTCGGGTTGTCAAGAAGCGGTATGGAGGTGTAGTAGTATGGCAGACTATAAGTAAGCACACGCACATAGACGTTCCCTGGGTCACGTAAAGGGGGGCAAAATATGTGCCTTCTAGTCCAAAAGACGTGTAAAGTAGCAGAATTTTGGAGTAAACGGGGTAAACCCCCGTGTAAGGTGGACCCGTGACCCAGGAGGCGGACTATATACACTCTGTAGGTATAGGGAACCCTAAGGACTCTTGTTGCGGCCTAAATTTAATTACTAAGCTTTGTGCGTATTGGGCCGAAATATTTTAACGTATTGAGTAAGAATTAACACTAATATTGTGTTTTAAGTTTTGTTGCGTTTTATTTAGTTGGTTTGCATTTGAACTTAAAGATTTTTGAGTTAACAAAGTAACAAAATAACAAGATGATGTTTCCGTTAGTAGTGTATGTGTAATAAAAAACTTTCTGGGAAATATTTAGTATGGGTCAAAATTACGGCGTATATTTATTTTAATATTTAATATTATGTTTTATATAAGCATCAGGTACCTAGATAGGCACCCAGTCCTGCCCCCCCAGCCAGAGCCAGACAACTACGCTAGTGGACAATGGATTTGGAGCTGATGGCGGCATGCAGTGGACAATCATGGACGTGGTCCTGGCTCCGGCTGGCTGATCCAACAATGGACGGCAACGATGAAATCCACCCGCCCGCCCATGACCCCCGATGAACTTTATTGCTGAAGCTTGTCTCGGGCCCGCGAGGATGCGGGGGAATTGGTTAATTATTTGCAAGGAGGGGGGCTGGTCTGTTTCTCTCGACCCCTGGGGGTCCATTGAGGTCCTAATGGTGGGGGCCCGGGGTCCTGGTAGTGCCCAACTGGGAGGGGGCGCGTACCTGCGCCACGTTATGGACTTACGACGGAGGCATTGTGCACACCTACGAACTGTGCGACGGCGAAATGCGCGACACACCCACCCCACCCCGACGGCGAAATGCGTGATACACCCGCACCCATCCCACCCCGACGGCGGATTGCGCGACCCGCCCATACGAACTGTGCTATGCCCGATCCCCGACAGCAGCGAGCCCTAGCAGCGCGTCAACGGCCCCAACGCCAGCCAGCCATCCAGCCATCCAGCCATCCAGCCAGCAGCCAGCAGCCAGCCATCCAGCCAGCAGCCGCAGCCATTCAGCCGAGCCGCTTACTGCGGCCAATGCCCCAAGTCAGGCCCTGATGCCCGATAAATTGGACACTGGTAGAATTAGGGTATTTTTGTGCATGCCTCGGCCGGTATATATGTTGCTAGGTCGCAACAAGAAAATTGTAGGTAGGTTAGTGTAGTTAACACGTTTAGAGTGTAGTGAGAGAAAGTTAATAGACTAACGCACCAAAATCCGATATCCGAAGAGTTATGGTCCGAAACGGAAGTAGAAATTTCGACATGTGGCACGAGGTGCACGAGTTTAAGTTGCGAATGTAAGACCAGCGGTGGCAAATTCTTAGTGGAGATAGTTTGGGAGTGTTAGCTGCGTTAGGTGAGTGGCGTACGCGACGGGTGATCGGCCGACACCTCGAAAATTGCGTCTGTTTGCGTGCTATGCACGAGGCGTACGTCATATAAAGCAGGCACGAGCTCACCACTAGAAGGTTTAGTTCCGTGAGAGTTTGAGCGGCTAAATGAGAATTAGAGCCGGCAGTGAGTAAGAGGGGGACGCCCTAATAGTCTACTAACATTAGAGTGAGTGTAGAGAGTGGTGAGTCTGAAATTTAGCTAGGTACGTACTGTATTCCATAGGTAGAGTATGCGTAGATAGTGTGAGTAGGTAGGAAACGGGTTAACTGCATGAGCAGTTCTTTGCGGACTGGTTGAGGCAGCGGAAATTTCGGTTTGATTGCTCCGTTTCGATCCGGAGTTCAATCCAGTGGGACCTCCAGGAGGGGGGCAGGGTTCTAAAAATTACTCGGGAAATGAGTGGGTTTTTTAGTTTCATTTTTCGACTAGATTTTCGTTTAATTTTGGCTATGACCGGATTGCGAAATTTTGAACTTAAAAATTAGAGAGTTTTAACGGGTTACTGGCGTTGGCCAACTTGTTTTGTTTGTGTAACTAATTGCAGTTGTGTATTTTCAGGAAAGATTGTTAAATTCGTATTTATAAATTGTATGTATAAATTGTGGGTTTAAAAATTCTTCGAAATTCTTCAGTAGCTGAATTTGGGCATAGGGAGCGCGAGAAAACGTGCCTCAATCAGGAGGTACACGTTGACATGCGCTAGACACGCCGAGGCGTCGTGCCCGCGCAGGGGGGCACCTGTTGTAATCCGGGGGTTACCCCATGGTCTAGGCAGGTTTTCTCGCACTCGTGCAGACATATATATCTTCAAAATTTACTCCTATTCACATTTCATAATCGCAGAATTAAGCCAAGACACGTGTTTATTCATTTTTATATTTGGCAGTTTTCGAGATTTCGCAGCGCTCTGTGCAGCGCCCTTGAGTTTAGAAGTTACTAGAAAGGCTGCCAGCAGTTTCTCTGGCTCGCTGTTTGGCTTACAGCGTAGTAAAATTGTGACTCAACACACGAAATGTGAATATGAATATACGCATTTAGATCATGAAGTTATTCACATTTAAGGGACCAAATTCAGCCCTTTTATTTAATAATTAAAGTTCTTTTATAGTTTTTGAATTGGGATTTTAATGGGGAGCGTGTTCTTAGTCCGATGGGTTGTTTTCAAAAATATATATATCTCTATCGTGTGGTCTGGCTCATATTCAGTGTGAGCTGGTGAAGACGACGAAACCGGGGGGTGGTGCTGACGGTTTTGAAACGGGGCTAAGTAGTTAGGACGTCATGCACAGATCAGAGTAGGAATAGACTCCCCTGAGCTAGGACTAGATTCTGAGCTAGGTTTTTACTTGTTTTCTTCATATTTGTTATATTTGTTTTCGGCCTCCAATAAATATTTATAAATCTAAACGTTTTCGTGTTGTCTCCAATTTTGATTGCGTGTTGGGTGTTCTGTAGGGCTTTGCAGCTATTTTGGTGATTCCATGCGTGGGCCTTGAACCTGAGGGCCGGAATCTGAGTTTTAGGCGACTTGTGACGGTTGCCAGCCGTTAAAGCACGTTCTACTTGGGCTCGGGCGCACGGTCACTTTCGCCCTCGTTTCCATCGCCTTCAGGCCTAAATTCTAAGAGCCCCGTAGTTCGTGGTTTAACATATATTTACATAGGCAAAGGTGCGTACAAAAGCCTAAAAGTAGCTCTTACTTGGACAGTTCTAACCCAAAACACATCAAGCCAATCAGGTTGAAACTTGGTGTAGTAGTAGCCCACGTGTAAGCGCAAAATCGTGTGATCCGTATTTTTTATATGTATTTTCAATTTTAAAATCGAAGACAAAAGGTAAAAAAATGGCCGTTTTATGGGCCCGCCAAATTTGAGTGATTTTACATTTGGCGTCACAGCTCAGGTCATGGGCAAAAATTTAAAAAATGGATCATAGAGGTTGAGATATGACGTTAGGCTATCGAATCATCTAAAAATCAACTTCGTCAGTGTTAACAAAAATTTCGAGTAAAGGGACGCTTTACAACCACAAAAAACTTTTTTTTGTGCCTATGATTTACACGTAAAATTGAAATTTGAGGAGCCCCTAGTAAAAAGTTGGCAAAAGCATTGGTTCCAGTTTGTTACATTTGCGATGCGCCTTCCCTGGGGCTACATTTCGTGCAAATTTGAAGCGAATCGGAGAACCTAAAATTTTCACTTTTCCAGGTAGCCCCCCCCTCTTAAGGCAAGTCGCTTTCGATTGGCTTGCGTGGTGTAGTTGCATATAGTTCAAGAAGCAAATCTAGCCAATCAAAATGAAGCTCAATAGGCGGAGCTTCTGTTAGAGCATTGTGATTAGCTATAATGCTTGAGTAAATAATAAAATCCATTTCTACTTTTACTTAATAGCTAAAATAAAAACTAAAAAGTACGTTCTGCATGAAACAAAATTTTTACTTCAGGCCCTTAAGTGAAAATGAAAAGTAAGTCTGCGTGAACTGGTCCTTATGGACAAAGTTTTGTACAGCAAACGGACTCTTATAGACAATGTTGAACCGGTTACACGGGCAAAAGTGTCCCCCCTGTCCCCCGGACAGTTTTGACCAGGCAAAAGTGTTCTACTTGTGCAAAAGTGTCCCCCTTACACTTGTGGTGCTAAAATTGACTAAAATATTGAAACTTGTGGCAAATACTGAAAGCTGAGTGTAAATTTGTGAGCTCTAACCGTTGCGTATATTCAAAACACGATTTTGAATGAGCAGCTAAAGCGTAAACAAAGGGGGGACAGTTTTGCCCAAGGTAGGACACTTTTGCCTAGTCAAAAGTGTCCGGGGGACAATTTTGACTAGGCAAAAGTGTCCGGGGGGACACTTTTGACTAAGCAAAAGCTTCCGGAGGGACACTTTTTTGGGGAGTGTTAGTCTTTTTAGTGGTTGATGTGATAAACGCGTAAGCGATCAATTAAGTAGGTCCAAATAAAACGGTTATACCAAAATGCCAAGATATAATATTCTCCAAAAATGACTTGTTTTTTTGAAAAATGAAAAAATTCATGCATAGGATCTTAAAAAACAGTAAACATATCTGGACATGCCCTACAGTAACCTAGCTAGCAACATCAAAACTAAGCTAGCTGGTTAGCGGCCTGGGGCAACTCACCTTACACACATATAGCAGTAACATTACACATAAACACGCACACAAATTTGCAACAGAAAATACACGTAAACGTGCATTTTACGTACTGCAAAACAAATGTAAAGTCTTGTCGCTACTGAGGTAGCGACAGGAAAAATATTACAGCAGTCGTTCTAATTTTTATGCTAACTTTAGCAATTTAGCCTACTATTTTAAAAATCGTAGACTACCTAAGCTGGTCATGTTTTGGAAGATTAGAATTGGCAATAAATTTTTTTTTGATTCCTATGTGTTTCCAGAACGAAAGCTTTAAAGTTTTAATTTAAAAAAAGTAAAAAACCAGCCCTCTGCCTTCTTCCTCCGCGACTTGTGACGCGGCAAGGGTGCATTACTGTTTTTTTTGTTTTTTTGGTCTTTTTTTTATTTTTTTTTGTTTTTGATTTTACTTAAAAATAACATTTTATTTACAATAAAGCAATACATTTATTTTTACATTTTTTCATTAACAATTTTATTTAACATTTTATTCACAACACATCAATACATGCATACACACACTATTTACAATTGAAACCAGAGTCCCGGACTGAATTTTTGCTTTCGCCTTCCAGGTGTGCGCTCAATCGTGTAGTTACAATTCCGCACAAATGACAAAGTTGAAAATTCTTCGGCTGAATGCTGTAACTGCTTTTTGCAGCTGCAGGTTTAAGTTCGGAGGAGGTCTTAGGAATTTTCTTCGGAGAAGAGGGGGACTTTCCCAGCTTAATGAGATTCAACGAGCAGTGACAGAATTTGGAGCGGCAAGTTTTGCAGCGCTTCACAGTTCAGAACTTTAGTTAAATAGTTAATTTTAAATCAAATTTTGATCGAGACCCAAACTAGTGTGATTTCAGGCACCGTTCATACTTGAATCTCATTGGCTACATTTACAAACTGAAATTTCATTGGACAAAATAAATGCATTAAATTGGCACAACGTCATTAAATATTTCAAATTCTTTGAAAGTTTTCATAATCTCCCATCTTTCGATTTCCTCCCCATCCCAATTCCAGTTGTGAATTCTGATCGTAATGTGAGTAATTCCGTCCAATGTGTCATATTCTGCATTGGCAGCAGCTTCAAAAGCATCTCCTTTAGTAAGGTAATGCATTACACTTTAAGCTGATACCAGTCTCATAGAGAACGAGCTCGTACAACCAATTATTTTCCAGGTATACATTTTGAAAACTTGAAAATCTACAAATTTTTACCGCTTTGTATGCCCTTACAAACACACTGACTGGTTAATTTTGAAATAAATATCAGTAAACCAAGGCACAACACAATCAAAAGACAATTTATGACATTTCATAAACAGACAAATAAATGCAGTAAATGAAACAATACGGCCTTTATACAATTTGTCCATTAACTTTACAATATTGTCCAAAGACTTTTTCGTAGGTGCGATTTTCAACGCCATTTCTTGAAATTCGTCATAATTGTCCATGATGACGTCACAAACCAGTTCAACGGGTGAGGAAGAAATGTAGCAGACTTTTTCGGCATTTTTAATCAGGTCCCGCAACTCCATCAGAAACTGCCCCAACATGTTTTCCCCAGTCCACTTGTTGACATCCCGTGCAGCTGCGTCGTACATCCCCAGACCAATTCCCCAGAACTTATCGTAGATTGCGGCTTCAGCAATCAAAACGCCCCGGGCTTCCAGCAGTTTGTTGCGTAAGTGACAGTTTTGAAAATATTTTGCACGAAGGCCAGTCATCATAACACGCTCTTTTCGAATATCCCATTGATCTTGATTAAAGTCCACAATTTCTTTAACCAACTGTTTTTGATGTCGTGGAGTTTTAGCAGTCATAATGGCATCATAGGTAGGGGTATCGTGAAAAAAAGGCGGCTTTTTCGCTTTGATAGTATTATTCAACACAGTTGTAATTTTTGCCATCGATGGTAAGGGGGTACATGTGGAAATTGCTGAAGGAGGACCAACCAGTATAAAATAGGACCAGGAGTTGACTGTCGGTAGTTGAGCAATAGGAAGTCATTTTGAAAATTTCAAGCAATAATAGTCAAATGCAGGCCCTTTTATATGAACTTTTACTATTTTTTACACTTCAGACACACACACTGACCATATAATCGTGGATAATTTCAGCAGTGTCAATGTCTGTAATTCCAGTGATAAAAAATTTACCGTTGTGAAAAAGGCGGATGGTTCCTTCAAAACATTTCCAATTAATTCCATTGAAAATTTCCGGCTCAAAAATTGGTTTGAATTCGTCGAATTGCTTATACAGCTGTTCCAGATGGACAGCATAACCGAGTGATGATGACACAACCATGTTCACCACGCGCGATGACTTCACAGTTGTATTCAGATGCTCTGCAAGCTGTTCAATGCACGACATAGATTGCTCCTTTTGTTTACCACCCAAACACACAAAACTTCCGTCTTTAAAAATTAAAAACTTCAGTCCACCGAAGGATAATTTTGCACCACTGAGTTTTGCTGGATTGTAAACAGCATCTTTAATCTTGGATAGATTCGTATTGCAAGCAAATTTTCCAACTACAACGATATTGACGACCTTCATAGTAGATGCAAAATGAACGAACTGAGTGTTAGAAATTTTTTCGTCCTAAATGCCCAGATTTCGCATTGCATGCAATGCATTGTGGTAAGCCAGTAACCATATTAAGATTTGCAATATAGTTTTGAAAAACTAGAATTGGCTCCAAACCATAACTGTCAATGTACTCTAGGTACTTGTCAATGTAAAAAGCTACCCAGTGCTGCCCTGGTCCACTAGACGGGTCAGTATTTGCTACAAAACAAGCAGGGCGAACATGTATTGTAGGTAACTGATCGCTAGCAAACACACCAAGAAAACCTTTACGTATACAAGGATCCTGTTGCAAAGTGCGTTCAATTTCCAGAGCATTCATATTGCATGATCGAAGAATGGAGTTCTGTTCTGATCTAATGCAATCATATTATCAAACTCTCTATATATTACAATTTCCACACCGTTTGGGAATTCCCCAGGGCTTAGGGGTGTTTTTAACAACATATGCAGAGACAAGTCACCTTCACGTATAAGTTGCATTGCCCCACTATCTACATTATCCGCAGTCAAATCAAACATGAATACGGTGTACCCACTACGAAATTCGTTGTATGTAATGTCACAACCCATATTGGCATTTGCCATGTCGTTTGTTTCATACAGATACATGTATGGAAAACTATAATTATAATCACCCCATTCGAATCGTAGAGGATATTTAGGAAAATAATCATCCCCATACTTGATGGCGATTTCCTGCACATTAATATTTTCAAATTTTAGTGGGTTTCTAGCAAAGTTGCCATTGTAAGCCTCAGCGTTCACTATAGCCACAATAATTCGGCGAGGTAACTGACCATTAAAAATTGAATTTTCCACAATTGTTTGTGAACCCGGGACTAAATGTCGAGTAGCCATTTTGATACGTCTAATAGGATACTTGGCAGTTTTTGTATTTAAAATGTTCTCAATTGCTAAACTGAGTGATTCCTGTGGTTTCACTTTCCACACATACCATTTCATAGCATCAACACCAAGAGAAAATTCAATCCCAGTACTTAATAAACAAAACTTATTACTATTACGATGAACTTCTATACTAAGTTCACAATCGCTAAGCATATAGCGCTCCTGTTTGAATAAGTCACAGTGTAGTGGTGCTGACAACTCTACACTGTTACCATCAACGAAAGGACGACCTCTAGGCAGTAAAGGTTTCGCGGACAAATTTTCAAATTTCCACGCAATATCTTTATAGAACAATGCTAGTTGTAAATGAGAATTTTTAGCATCCCACCCATAATTAAGTAAAGTTTCGAGATATGCCTGGTAGGCATAAAGTGGACCTGAATTTTAAATTTTTTTGTCAGAAAGTTTCACAATGACCCTCTCAATGAATGTTTTACCTAGTAAATTTATTGTCGAAACGTTAACTTTGCTTATATCTACATCACCATTTTCTAGTGTTGGCAATCCACCATCAGCAGTGTTGTGCGTAATTCTCAACTTAATATACAGGTAATTTTTTTTAAATCTAGCATAAACGTATCCTTTGGGATAGAAATGCGGTAAGGCCCTAAATTTGTAACAGGATTTTGTGTATAATATTCTGCCCAGTACCCCTTTTCTACTGCCACTTGTGTAGGTGGAGCCGAAAACAGATTCACTTCATTTTTGAATCCAGGCATAGAACTCGCGTCTACTTGTTTAGCCATCATAAATATCTGGTTTTCTGTACTTTTTGCTCTTGTGTTTTACCCCTTTTATGCTCTTTCTTCGTGGTCTGATACCAATACTTCCACCCGGTTGAAGACTTTCTCCAGCTTTAGTTAAATATCTACCAATTGCTTCTTTACCACGCCTTTTTATTGATTGTTTCAGGTTTTCACCATGTAAATAGTCTCCCGCAACGTCACGTGCAGAATGTAATGCCTCCCTACCAACTACAGCAACTACACTTTTAACAGCAGGCCACGTAAGACCTAAATAGACCACGTAAGAAGCTACATATTCCTACACCACGCTGGTAAGGTGTTCCCGCATATACACCACCACCAACTTGTAGAAGGCTATGCTCCCACGTATCTACAGTTTCTGGTCTGTATGCCAGCCTCATTTTTGACGTACATGTAGTTTTGCGAATACTTTACCATAGTCAAATTTTACTAGCTTACCCGCGTCACTACTTATATTGATTTCTACGTTATCTAATTCTTTCTTAAGTATAGGCACATAATGATGATTATCGTATATTTTGTCACAATACTGCTGTGCTTTCCTTCGACATCTACAACACGCAACAATTGAGCTGTCACATTACCCACGATATCTGGTGCTACAATATCACAGTAAACAAACATTGAGTAAAAGCCAGCTTTTAAGTCTAAGGAATTTTTAACTACAAGGTCTTCTACTCTGCACTGTAAATGTTCTAATGGCAATGTGCGCTGTTCTCCCCACATTTCAATAGGTTCTTGCTCAGTAGGTTGATCTTGTGATGTTAACACTGTAGTGTCAAAACCTACTATGTAGGCTAAACGATCAGAAGTTTGACATATGAGAAGTTGGGTACTTCCAAATGAGGTGCATCCTCTTTTACTCTGAAACATACTCTATTTTTAAACTCATATCGAAATTTCGCAGGAGCAAATTCTTGACGGTTATTTTTTATGTACAAAAGTGTTTTGTTCAAACCATCACATAGATGCTGTATATTTTCATAGTTTTTTCTGGCACAGTCTTAACTTTGGTGGTGTCAGTAAATTTTACTGCAATTGTAGCGTCAGATTCTGTACCAACATTGTTCCTTCCACGTAACAGGATAAATAAGTTCTACAAGAGCCACTTCCCATTCACCATCTAAGTCAATTCTATGAGGTAGTTTTACCCTAAATTTACTCAAGCGATTATCTATGTAATAATGTGTATTACTAGGTAAATGAAGGTAGAAATCCATCATCTTTTGAGATCCAGCTATTAAATTTGTCAAGATAACCTAACCATTTAACGAAATATTGTTTTTACCTTGTCGTTTTCTAGTCTTTATTACTTTTTCTATCCAGTAGGATTCTGGGGCAGTAACTAATTGTAGTTCAGGCTCGTAAAAACGACCGGTTACAGCTTCACCTTGTAAATCTTATAAATGGTACATGGGAGGATGCATACGTGTTGCCTTTACAATTTTGAAAAGCTCCTCTGACTAGTTTGGTAAGTATCCTTTTTCGAAAACTCCTTTAGTTTTACTAATTCTAACTAAATCATCAACAAAATATTTTGGAGCTCCCTTCAGTCTCATATCACCGTAAAGATTTCTGTACACAATATGATGGTTTTCTTGGCGTGAAGCCTCAATTGGAGTCATCCCAATACTTCTATGCTGAGAATTATTGTATCCATTGACTAGATCTGGCAAAACGTCTATGTATTTGTAAGTTCTATTCTTGGTAAAGTACTTCCATATTTTTGCCTTTACAGTTCTATTAAATCTTTCTACAAGACTGCACTTGATATCAGGGTTATTGCATGTAAAAAATTTAATATTGCGATTTTCCAACAGATTTTGAAAAGTTTTATTCAAAAACTCTTTCCCTTTGTCAGACTGCTATTTTTTCGGGAATCTATTTGATTCTAAAATTGTTGTAAAAGCGTTAGTTATATCTATCCGACTTTTACTCTTAACAGGGATAACCCACGCAAATTTTGAAAATGCATCTACACAAGTCAAAAGAAATTTATAATTTTCATTATGTTTAGCAATATTTGTCATATCTGCCAAATCAATTTGCCACAAACCATCAATTTCTGTGACAAAATACCTACTTTGCTCATATTTTCGTCGTACTGGTTTGTGTAAAGTATACGTATATCTTGATATTTTAACGAATCTTTTACTTCTTTCAAAGAGATGCCGTGCTTTTTAGCTACATAATATAATTTTTCAACACCTGAAAATGCTACACTACTAGTTGGATCATAGTACAGCTTAGTTAAGATGCTTTCCATTTCAGAGTTTTTAATGCGCTTTTAATTCATGACCCGTTTTGATCTTGTAATCGTTTACGTAACGCAGATAAACGCTGCAGTGAGTCACAGAGGGGTCTTGTTGGAGTAGTCACAATATTTGATTTTGTTCCAACTGGCTTTGTGGACTGAAGACGGCGCATATATTGCCATCGAGCTTGGTTCCCTACTAATTCACGGGGAACATTGCTATCTTTTAACGCCTTAGCAAACAGCTGCCACCCTGTAGCAGGTCTCTTACTGGGCCGGTAGCGTACAAAGTCATGAATTAAGTCGTGAATACGTGAACCCTCAATAACCTGTCCTTGGTAGTCAATTTCACCTTTTTCATTAGTTTTGAGCTCTGATATTTTACAAAATGTGGTCAACTAATTGACGACCTGTATCTTTAAGTGTTTTTGGTAGTGAATCAATAATTGGATCGCTAAGTAAACTAGGCTGTTCCTGTTTATCTGTCTTAATTTTATACTCTTGAGGCTTACTTTTCAACATCCGTTTTCTATAATTTTCTTGCCTGTATAAAGCTAATTTAACATCAGAAGGAAGATGCTTTTGTTTGCGAATATTCTTTATATCTTGTTCTAGAGCATCTTCATGCTCTATTCTGGTCTTACTAAAACTGAGTACTCCATTACTTTCTAAGTATTAAGTCAGAAACTAACCCACCAATAATCCCGATTAATGGTACTAAAAGTGCTGGCAAAAATCCGCCGTTTTGCAACTTTTTTTTTACTTTTCAGGGAAGTTTTACTCCTAAGTTCTCTTAAAACTATCTTATATCACTTAAGTTTTTTCTTTTCTTCTGGTGAAAGCTCTATATTACCTGACAAAACATTTTCTACACAGTCACATATTGTTTTTATTAAATGATTGTCTGCAGTAGAAATTATTGCATTGCGCTGATTGCGGTTGCATTTACACAATACGCGCACAAAATCAATATTTTGTTCAAATCGCTTAGCCATAGTTTTGCATTTGAGTTTATTAAAATGCGGTTTTATTAATTTTTTAATGTATACACCGCATTTAGTTCATTTGGGAAAACATTTGTGCGTAGCATAAAGTCCTACTGAAACTTTTGGTCCAAATCAATAAACAACTATCCATGTGGCCTTGCTGTCGCATGTTCAAAAGCTTCCAGAAAATCTTTTACTTTTGTAGGAAACATTTGTTTTGCCAAATTTATAGGAGTAAGTTGGTCTGCAGGATTTTCCATCAGTACAATGTATTGACTATTGATTTTGCTTGTACGCTGTTTATCAAAAAATATGTTTTGCGTTATATGAATAACACTACAGGACCAAAGGTGACATCCACGAGTGAAAAGTTTAACTAATTTGCTATTTTTTCCAATTTCAGCCATTAAATCGTCCAAAACTAGCAATTTTGGTATGTGACTTTAAAGTTTCTATATCCGGTAATCCTTCATGAAATTCAACTTGTGGCAAAAAGTCATACGCAGGTTGCGACTCAGTATAACACCAAATAATTTGTTTAGGAGGTGGTTCTACCAGTTGATCAGCGAAATTAGGCTTAGGCTTAGGCTTTAGCATACAAATTTTGAAACAAATGTGGTTTTACCCGCTTTAGTAGGTGCTGCCACAATACAAGTAAATGGATGCTGTAATTTTAAAAATGGTGTTGGAATGACACCTAAATCAGCTACGTTTATGTCTTGGTGTAATGCATATTGTTTTTTCAGGTCAATCAGTTGACCTCCCACTTCGGGTCTAAACTTAAATTTACTTAGAGCAGCCATACTATTATGCTACTACTGAAATATTTACTGTTTTTATTAAATTTCGTACATTTGCATTAGATCATTTCGAGTCAGTTACAGTGGACCAACAATACCGAATTCAATTTGCTTGTCGTCAGCCAGACATAGCTGCAAACCGCTTTCATCAGCCTTAAATGGACATAAAAGGTCACTGCCTTCCGTAGTATTACATGCACTATTTAGTTGAAAACAGTTTTCTAAAAACTGCTGAATTTTGTTAAAATCACTGAGAGAATAGACAACACGAGCAGTTCCTTGTACTATTCCTATTTCGACAGTAGGCAATAACTTATTGATTGTAGGTAAAAACGCTAATACTTCATCTTTGTGATTTTAATGGGGTTATTCTGAGCGCTGAGGATCAGTATATTCACACAAAGTAGCAACAAAATACCACTTAGCACGTAAAGTGCTATAAAGTGGCAGCTACTGACTGTTTTAGCGAGACTTGTCGAGACTCTTGAGCGTAACACTCAATATCCATTTTTAAAATTTTTAAATTTTTAATAAATTTTGGGTTTATATTGGTTTTGTCAGCTCTCTGCTTTCTTCTTCCACGACTTGGGACGTGGCATTGGCGCATTACTGACCATTTTTTTTATTTTATATTTTTTTATTTTCAAGGCTTACATGTTTTGCCTGTTTTTATTTTCAAGGCTTGAATGTTTTGGATTTTTTTGTGGCCAGCAGGGTATAACCTTGATATTTTTAATACAATGTACAATACATTTATAACAGTGCATTAATTTGTGCAACACTATAGGAATTTAGATAATTTTTGTGGAACTTTGATGACTCTTATGAACAAATTTGGTATAAATTTTGAATAAATCTTATGAAAAACAAGAAAATATTAACCCAATATGAATTAATGCAGACAGTTATGTATACAATTCAAAACGCATTCAGGAAACGAATACTCTTTACAGACGCGAGAACCTAACCAATGCAAAACACGAATAGTGCAGTTTCTACAATATACTTTCTTCAGTTCTTTCCGGACATCAGTCATGGTTTCTTGAAGAGTGGCGAAAGTTTTCCCAGTCTTTGACAATCGCCCCCTCACAATAAAAAATTTTGTACGTGTAGGCCAAATTAGGGGGGACTTTGTCGGAAATCAGACGTAAAAGTTCAGTTGTTTGGTCATCTGCGAACTCTTGCAGAGTGCATCAAAAGCATCTTTGCCTTGTTTGTCAAGAAACATCACCAGTTCTTGATTGGCTTCATATGGGGACTTCCAACGCAACTGTTGTCCTTTCAACTGACTGACAATCTTGCACTCTAGCAATAGCGGTAAAACTAGCTCTAATTTCAGCTCTTCAGCTAATTTCACAAGATGAGAAAGAAGACGACCGTTCGACATGGCTGACAGAACTAGACTGACGAGTTGAAGGAAAATTTTTCCTTTTATACCCTATCAGAATGAGGAGCAACCAATCATAGCAGTCTTCACTGGTTAAAACTGGTTTTAATGGTCACATGACCATGATTATAAAAACCAAAAAAGCATAGTTGAGTGGCTAAGAAAGGGATTTTTATATTATGACTAATATACAAATACTACAGAGACCCTTTCTTAGCCACTCAGCTATGCTATTACTTACTTTAAAGCTTGCTAACTTATCTAAGGTACATTCTCCGGTAAAGCATAACTAAAGCAGGTTTCGTGTGCTGTAAAAAATTTTTCGTTTCGTCCTTGTCAAAGGGACTCATTAGGTGCCTTCTGGGCCAGCACGACGAGGTTTAGTTTCAATTTTTATGATTTGAAAATATTTTATATAAAATTGAAGTAAAATATAATAATGAAAATATCTTATATTCGTAAAAATTGAGACTGTGAAATTGTGAAATAGTAAAAATGCTGAAAAGAATCAAGTTATGTCTTACTCAAACAACTACATTGCTACTTACTTTAAGTTCAGCTTATTAACTTGTAGAAAATGGGTGAAAGTTTACGCTTTAGGCGATTTTTAATATTCAAAAATTGAAACTCAACCCTTAGACTATGAAACAGTAAGATATTTGTTATTTCATAAAACACCTTTGATAATTTTTATGATACTTAAATTTTTCTTACTGTAGACATAATCCCACCACATTACATTACATCCAGACACCAACAACACAATACATAATAACATACTGACCTACTAAAAATGCTAAATAAGCTATAAAAAATTTAACACTTGAATTTTTAGTATAATAAAAGAGTACAAAAGTTGATGATTCGAAAAAGTAGTTCATGTATTCATAGAATTGAAACGAAACCTTGAAAACAGTAAGATATGTGTTAATTTCAGTCATTCATAAATTCATGATTCTAGCAGTAGACATAATCACACTACAATTACATTACATAAAATACACCAACAACACCATACATAATTCAGCATATGTAATACAGCACATACATAATAAAATACTGACCTTTTTAGGCTTGAGTGTTTTGCCTTTTATCATTTTTTTGCAATTCAGTTTTTTTGTTTTTTCAATTTTTTTTTGCTTTTCTATTTCTTTTGTTTTATTTTGTTTTTGGTCAGTTTCAACTCTTTTGTACAATACAATTCATCACAATACACAAATAATGACCAATTTCCGCATAAAAACAGTTAAATTTTGCTTAAACGTATGCTTTAGCAACAAATTTAGTCAAAAAGCTGAGTGAAGCCAATAACCAATTTAAAAAAAACTAAGTTGAAAAACTGGTTGAAAATTTAAATGTCGTAGTGACCATAAGCATAACTAGAAACACCATCATCCAACAAATACCACTTATCATCATAACAGGACAAACTGGTCTTATTCAAATGCACACTATACAACTCATGCATGTTATTACGAATCAAGTTCATATTATGATACATGGACGTGCGATCAAACAAGCTATTCATATATCAGCATGGGAAATAAATTTCTTTACAACAGATTTCTTAATGCCCTTAATGCTGTTGGCACGCTTCTTATCTACACCATCATACACAAACTATACATTTTGGCACGCAAGCCACAAAATTCACTGATTGGGCTACCCGCAGTTTCATTCTTCATTTTCCCCAAAACTTTTTTGTTTTGGATAGAAAACAAAGCATGATCCTGAGGATAGTCCGACGTATCAAACAATTTGGCATTCGAGAGCATATCATTATATACATTATCTGTACAAATATGGTAGCACAAACTATCGGTATCGGTAAACAACAATTTGGCATTTTCACCGTACTTTGGAACAATAAATTTATAATGGAAATCATACATCAAATGCTTCGACAAATCAAGGACAGAAAAAAATGTATACAGGCTTGCACAGCTGAACAGAGACCCGCTTCATAGACACAGCCATCAAATCCTCGGAAAATATAACCGAACGGTTATACCGAGGTTTGGCAACCAGTTTACGAAACTTTCGCTGCTTAGTGACAAGCTGTATAGACTGGTATGCACGAACATTTTCCATAGTTTTACCAAATACAGCATTGTTGAGTAGTTTGAACAAATCCTTTTCAAAATTACTCTTGGCATTCTTCAGCATTTCTGTGTTAAATTTGATGTATGGCTTCATCCACGCACGTTGTTTGAATCGCAACACACGATGTACGCGCGTCAGTTTCATGCCCAGCCGTAAATATAGTCTGAGGTTGCGGTAATGGACGATGTAATGGGACTTAGAGTACAGATTGGGGACCAACTTCTCAACTTTGGAGGGAGTACAGCCGAGATCTTCGCAGAGGGCTTGGGCATAGGGGGACAGCATATCACCGGAAATTTGCAAACGTTCAGGGGCAAGGGGGTAAGAGTTGTGGGCGTCATGGAGGTGCTGAGAATATTCTAGGTCCACTTCGAGCACATAGCCCTTATATTGGTCCTCCAGCTGGTACTTCCAGTCAATTTTGCAGAACTGCTCTTCAGTCAACCATTCAAAGTGTTTGACGGGTAGAGCCTGGACCATGCTCCACCCGTACAAATTAATAGCGTCCATATACATGATCCAGGATTTGGGGGAGTTGGGGTCATAATCGGGACCTGTGGGTTATTAGCTTTGGCGTAGTTGTGGGAAATCATAGAAGTGCCGCCTTAAATGCCATTTTCAAAAAACAGATACATGTCTGGGTCTTGCAAAAATTGAAGCCAGACATCAGTGAGTTTAAGGCAAGCATCCCAAACAAACGAGGGTAGGGTGTAGTAGTGGGCCAGGTACAACCCATAATATTGCAAACAGAAGCTTCGAAAACTTTCAAACACGTCTGCTAGCAATGTCAGTTTTCAGGTACAAATCGTGATACTGGCCCAAATTTTGAATATTAAATGCAGTCCGAACGTTTTGGGCGTGACCGTAGTCAGCTTCCGTAATGGCAGTCTCATTCAGCTGACTCCAAAAGTCTTGTTGGGAAGGTAGTTTTGTTTCTTCAAACCTTGCCCAGTTGTCCATATAGTCATAGGGGTAAACCCCTTACGAACTAATAATTGCAACTGTTTGTTGTTGAATTCATTTGCCATAGCGTGGAAGCTGCTGAGCCCCTTTTTGGCCAGATTGTCGACGAGGGCTTCCAACGAGCTGGTCATAAATTGAAAGCTGTCGACAAATCGAATCTTCCAGCTCCCATCACTTGGGTCTCCCTCTTTATCTTCATCATCGTCGTTCGCCTCAGCCTCGTCGTCAACAAAGAGGTTTCCCCCTTGAGGCTGTTTGGGGGCACGTCGACGGCGGGTCTTGCGTTTCTTGAGTAAAAATCTGAGGTAGTCCTCCATTCCTTTCGGAATGCAATCCATTACTAGCCCAAGTTCATTACACAGCAACCCAATTTTTTGCATAATTAGGTGCCCATCATGTTGCCGAAGGTTATGAACAGCGACCACAATATCGCGGTTGAGTTTAAAGCCCATATTACATTTACTGTGGGCGGCGCCGCGATACCGACCACAAAAATGGCAGTAAGCGCGTGCTTTGTGCTCATCTGGAGCAAAGGTCTTCGAGCACAGGTAACAATCTTTTTGCTCAAGGTTTAATTCTTCTTCAGCGGTTGTCAGATTTAATGGTTGGGCATGGGAAAAGTTCTGCTGGTAGTCTTCGTTTTTCTCTAATGTGTACAAAAATTTTTCGACACAATCTTCTCCACGGTAAATGGTGCTTTTTTTCCAGCTTCTTGTTTGCACCACAACAATCCATTACCCCGACCAGCCCAAAACCACACGGGGTGTGCTTCTGATACTTTTGGGTGAATGAAGCGGTATTTGAAAGAGGGCAGCCCTGCAGTTTTTCTGTCAGGCATTCAAAGTCGGCGTAGATCACGTATGGAACCCGCTGCATCCGATGGAGATTTTGAAACTTTAGCCACTTTTCTTCGGGCATTTCGACGCGGGTGGGGTCGTTTTTCTGACATAGCTGCATGTGAAGAAGTTTTTTTTTACCATACTGCGGCAGCAAACATCGGGAGCAGAAAAACTTTCTATGCTGGTGATTGTTTTGACCGTACAAAAGTCGATCCAGGTTTTTGATCCAGCAGTAGTGCTGCTTTGATCCGGCGGAGTTCAACGTGGAGGCAACCATTTTTTTTGAAATAATTAGCGGGCTAACGTTTGTAGCTTCAAGCTCGTAGACGCTGATGCTAAGGTTGTTTTGCTGCTCAAACTTTGGGATATCGCAAACTTTCACCGTAAAACTGATACCCACAAAGTTTAGCTCATTCGCAAATGGTAAATAGTTGTTAATGCGCTGAGCGTTTCTGAGAGCTGGATGTAGAGCCGCCAGCAAGCTCCACTTGAAACACTAATTATCGTCATCCTGAACATTGACGATTGCTTTTTTACGAGCGATATATTCATGTAAAGGGAGATAGGAAGAGCCGCGAAGCGGTTGTTATCGAGCAAGATGTACATCTAAATGTTCAGTATTTTCCACTATCCACCCAGAACCGAGTTGAAGAAATGATTCTACGCTAGCCAAAATTTTGGGGAAGGCTTCTTTAATTTCATTTTCAATGTCAGAGCCATGAAGAATTACTCGGTTTTGGGCATTGAAATGGGCATCTATTTGTTCGTTGGGATTAGTGTTACGGCTAAAGCGAACATTCAGACTCATCCACATTTTAACACCAGGCTGTTCTTCTAGTTGTTCTAGTAACACCAGTTGAAATGACTGCTTCAGCGATCGCAGATACCTGAGAATATAGGAAACATTGCCGGTCTATACCATAGTCAGCTGAAGCTGAAGTAAGCACAAATGTCTGTAAGGAACGACCCAAAGCTGCTTGAGTTGCTTGGGTGCGTTTTCGCGGCATTTTCGGTTTTGGTGTAGTTGCCGATTCATGCACTGAGAGAGGTGTTGGGCGTTTGCGCGAGTGGATGTCCATATGTTTGCTCAATTAAAATGCACGCGCAAACAAACGACCACAGATACCACAACTGGCGGCTTTATTGGGTCGTGCGTTTCTCGTATGTGGCGCAATAAGCTCTTGCGAACAGTGAAGTCTTTTCCGCACGTTTGCCAGCGGTTGGCAACCTGAAACAAACAATACTTATGCTTTTACTCTTGATTGCTAATTTATTATTTTTTAATTATTAAATTGGTAGTCATATCAAAGAGAATGTTTTTATTGAGTCTCATCAACTTTAGTTTTTGCGCTACATATTAGCAATTACTGATAGACTAAATCAGATGAATTCAGATTTAAAGTAAAAACGTTGACTGTAAAACCCAAGACTAACATCGTTGTTTTCTGCAGCCCAAGTCTGCACATTAGGTTGAAGGGCAGCTGAATCAGAAGGGGTTGTGCCAAGAACGCTGGAGGCAACGGTGGGAGTGGGAACATCATAGCTGGAAGTTGAGACAGCGTAGGGGCGATTTTGAAATACGCACAAGCGTGATGACTGTATTCATAACGTGACAACTGTGATAACTGTAACAAGCGTGATAATCTGTATTACCTATTTTTTACGTCTAATGCAGCAAAAACATTTAAAAAAACTACTGCGTTTGCACCGAAACATGATCTACACCAACAATTTGTACTTGACAATTTCTGCTAAGTACAAGTTACTGCTAAGTACTGCTATGTATGTGTCAGTATAAGAAACAGATTCTTACTAAGCGTCTGAGTGCAAAAAATTATTTAACAACTGTTAGGATTATAAAACTGTACTGTTTACAAAATGTTTCTATCGAAAACGTAAAAATTTGTGGGTGTAAATACTTAAAAAGTAATCTTTAGTAAAGCAAAAAAATGGATGTTTATCAAGTATTATACTGAGAACGTTATGTGTAGTGACTATTTGTTAAGAAAAGTACTGTAATATATAACAGTATAGTGTTATATAACAGTGTTATATAACAGTTATGTTATATAAGTATAAAAAATATGTTTTTCAGTGTAATTACTTGAATACTGAATTGTGTAAAAAAATATTTTGTTCCCAAGTATTTGGGACAGAAGTGTAATGTTTCGTGAGTGCTTATGTTGAAAAACCAATGTCTGTCTAGCAACTGGATTAAAAAATGCATGATTACTAAAAGTGTGTGAAAAAAATGTATTTAGTTTATGTAAAAAACTAAGTTTGCAAAGTGTTTGCAAAAAAATTAAGCTTCAGTAAATTTTTGACTTAAAATTAATGTTTTAATAAAACTTCTACTGAAAAATCAATCTTAAGTGAGACTTTGTACAAAAAACTATGTGTAGCTACGTTAAACTTGAAATTTATACAAAAAAAATGAGATTGCTAAGTGTTTCCACTAAAACATTAAATTTTAGTAAGTGTTTCTGTTGAAAAAATTACTGTAGACAACTGTTTGTAAAATCAATGTTGATTGAAAGTTTGTGGAAAAAACTATGTGCATTTACGTTAAACTTGAAATTTATGCAAGAAAAGCTAATTTTGTATGTGTTTGTAAAAAACTATTTGAAAATTTACTGTAGACTAAGTGTTTGTACTAAAAAACCTAGGTCTGTGTACTGCAACTGAAGTAAATGTGCTAAGTTATGTAGAAGCGAAAGTTACCAAAACTTAAGCTTATTTTAATCTAACTTTACGGCCAGCACCTAATATTATTCTGACATGGCGATGGGTTCGTGGCAAATGGCGAGAGGTGTGCTCCCTTAGAAAGTTCGTAATAAACTTTCATCTACTTAACCACCCCATAAGTCCATTTTATGAGCACAGTGCTTCGCGTTTTCTACCCTTACTACTACCGCCATGAAAATTGCCGACTCCATACCACGAGGTTAGCCATAGGCTAGTCACCAACGTGCAAAGGTCCGAAGACCGTCTGGATACCCTGGAGTCCTACTCTTGTAACTTGCTTAGGGTTACAAGAGACCCTAACTCAAGACATGGCTGCACACGCCAACAAAGTGCTGTAACATTCCTCCAAGCTTTGGGCCGGGTTTGGTGAGCTACCGTTGAACGGTGGAGCAATGCCAACGTGATTTTGTAATGCCTATCGCCCAGCCGAAGGCAATGGAAAGTAGGGACAAGTTTGTTCAGTTTGTCAAGTCAAGAAAGGCACCCATAGCGACCAAGCTCTAAACTGAAAATATTGCAGAAGTTTTGCTTTTATTGAAATTAACTGTTAGTTCAGGACTGTAAAAAACTGCACGCTGATTGGCTGCATGTTTTTGAACAAAAAAACTGGTTAAGTTTTTTGAGAGCAAAACAATCTGATTGGCTACTTTTTTTCAGAAGAAAGCAGTCTAATTGGTCACTTTTTAACAATAATTCAGAAAAATTAGTGCAAAGCGGTTTCGTTCTGCAAACACACTTTTGTAAAATTTTGCCCACCCCAAAAAGTTCTGTCTTCGTTCTTTCTGAAATTTTGAGTGACATTTTTTCTTGTTTGTAAAACTTTCGAGAAAAGTTTTGTTCTATTAACACAGTTACCGCTTTCGTTCTTGTAACACAGAATTAACAAAATGGCAAAATTATTTCGCCAAAAAAATATATGGAAAAATAGAAATCAAAAAATTAGTTAGTCAAAATATAGCAAACAGTTGTAGCCTACGATTTTTAAAATAGTAGGCTAAATTGCTGAAGTTATCATAAAAAATTAGAACTGCTATATTTTTATTATGCTGATAAACGTCTGTATATATGTGTAAGTGTGTGTGTGTGTTCCCACTGCTTGCACAGCAGAAAAATTTTACAGCTAAAGCCTGTTTCACACAAAGGCGCATTTTGCTCCATGGCGCGTTGCATGCAACGCGCCGCGCCGCGCGCCGGCGCTTACACGGCGCTCGCGGGGCGCCTCCCTCGGGGGCTTTGGGGCCTCCCCGGGGGCCTTTTTCGGGCCTTTTTTCGGGGGGTTTCGGGGGCCTCCCCCGCGCCTTTTGGGCCCTCCCGGCTCCTTCTGCGGGTCCCGGGGGCGTTTTTTCCTTGGTAGGCGCTTTGGAAATTTTATAAAAAAATATTTTAAAATTTTAAATAATTTTTTTTATATTTTTTTATATTTTTTTAATATTTAGATATATATTAGCTAGATATATATTATTTATCATAAAACTAATTTTAAAATAAGGTATTTTTATGAAATAATGCAGATATATTTAAAAATTATGAAGATTATATAAGCAAGTATAGTATTACTATTATTCTAAAAAATAATGCCCAAATAAGCAACATTAAAAACATTCTATTTTGGCACAATGCCTAAAAATATCATCTGCAACATTTCATCTTAAACGGCCAAAATAAAATATATTAACGTAACGTAAGTAATATTAACGTGATGTTAGGTGGCTACTTTGCATTTATTTATAAATCAAACTTAATTTATAAACGTGAACAACAAATTAACAAGTACCATAATTTTTTCATATAATATTTATTAGTAAAGTTATTAATAGTAAATAAATAATGTTAATTTAAGTGTAATTAGTCATCATACTGATTGAAAAATGAAGTTTTATTAAACCTAGTTAGGCGTACTAATAAAATTTAGCTACAGTAGGCGGGGCTAAGCCAACTAGTTGAGTGACAGCTGCTTCTGATTGGCCGTTGAATGCTATGCGCCCTCTGATGCGCCATGAAAATTGCAGAAAATCTGATTTTGTGCCATGAAAAATTTTCAATGGGAAAATTTCATGACGCGTTGCATGCAACGCGCCATGCAACGCGGCATGAAATGCGCCATGTAATGCGCCATGAAATGCGCCATGTAATGCGCCATGCAATGCGCCATGTAATGCGCCATGTAATGCGCCATGCAATGCGCCATGTAATGTGCCATGGAATGCGCCCTCGTGTGAAACAGGCTTAACACTTAAAAAATTATGTATGTGTGTGTGTGTGTTGGCTAGGTTCCTGGTCAGCTAAGCTGACATTTAACTGATAACCAGTTGTTTATTTAACAACTGTGTTGGCCAAATTCGAATTTGGGCAAACGAAAATTTCTGAGAGGGGGTTAAGTAAATACGTTTTCAAAAATTTAAAAAATTTGAAAAATAAACCCCGTATTCATTTTAAAATTATGGCTTAGTTATGTAATTACCGGATTAGGTAATTACATAAATGTTACATAATTATTTATGTAACTAATTACATAACAGTGACACCTGTCACTCATATTACGTCATTCTGACGCAACATAATTGACAGCTGTCAATCACATGACGTAATCATGACGTCACATGACGTAATCATGACGTCACATGACGTAATCATGACGTCACATGACGTCATATGACGTAATCACCACCAGGCACCGGCACCGGGTGGTGCTCGTACCGCCATTTTCTCACTACTACGGTAGCAATGGTACAAGTGTGAAGCTTTCATAAAACATGAATCTAAAACTTTGAATTCCACAGAACCGTCAGTAAGTATACAGACAAAATTCTTAAGTTAACTGAGCAGATGTCAGTTGTTTATATGTGGCAGAGCGATATATATACCGTAACAACTATATATTCGTTCTCTAGGATTTGAAACACGAAATTTATTGTCTGGTTTGAAATACGAAATTCACGCGCACGGTTTTTATAAAGCAGAACACACATAAAATACACTGACAACGCTTGTCGCTGGTTATCAAGTATTTGTGAGACACAAACGCATGTGACATACTCCCTTTAGCACTGAAACCTAGGCTTAACACAGAAATACTGACAAAACTTGAAGATTTTTATTAATACTTTCCAGAATCGAGCTATTTTTCAGAATCAAACTATTTTACACAATTGAAAATAAAAACCTTCAAAAACCAGCTGCGCTGTCGCACAACAGCAAACGTAGCACAACAGCCAGCAAAAATAGGTACATTTTATCCATGAAAAAAATTCTGCGAAACGAAATTGTACCTGCGAGCATAAACATTCAGAACAGTTTAATTTTTATAGATATATTGCATAAGATCGTGAACCCACCACAAAGAGTGTCTAGCTAATTTAGATAAAAACGCCTTTTGTCCTTGAATGAAATCACTTTAATGGCTTGATTACGTCAATGAGTTGGCTTCAATTTATGAATGAAAACGTTGGCGGTTGACTGATGCTCAAGCTTGTTTATGCAAGCTGAAATTTTCATTAAACAGGTGCTTCGCCTGAAAGGACCTGTTATTTTAATAGAATAATAAAATATCTACAGAACTAACATTAACCACCACGTGTCTGTGTAGGCTTATGTATATATTTCTATCTAGGGACTATATTACAATAATTTATAGTACGTGTTTACTGTAGTCAAGTTTTGATCTTCAAGCAAGATCATGCCAGATAAAATTTTGTGCAGTTATCATGTTTTGCAGCAAAACTGTACAACAAAAAACACTCGTTACACAATTTCCTTGCCAATGATCCATAAACTTAGCTCACTCAGTCCGAACAATCGTTATCATTGATTTATCACACCCACACACACACACACACGCACGCACATTTCACCAATAAAAAAAGTATAGCCTATAAGATTTTTTCATTTTTCGATTACGAAAGCATCAACGATTGCAACAAAATTGCAACATCATCATTGCTACAAAAGCCATACAAATAGTTTCGTAAGCCTCAAATCGAACAAAACCAAGGTAATCGCCATCCCCTAAAACAAAAAATGCCACCTGCTTCGATTAAACTAGTAAAATTCAGCCGTATAAATGTTCTATAGCAGTTTTCGTTCCTGTTTGGCCAAGAAGCAAAAAGTTAATAAAACCTTGCAAATAGGTCATAAAAATTTTCCGAAACCGATTAAATTACTATTTGCGTTCCTGCAGATCCTAATGAATCAATTGTTGACGCAAAGAGCAAATGCAGATTAGTTCTTAATCATTTCCACTGACATTAAAAAACTGACAATGGAAGAAAACTTGTGGCCGCTAATAATTCAACTTTACTCTAATGGTGAGATATTTTAGTTGTTTTTTGCTGATAAATTAGCGACTAAAACTACCTTAGTGGATTTTTAATGTAGCTTATTTCGATGCCGTGTTCTTAAACATTTTTTTTGCAAAATACTCCATTGTCATTGCTTGATGCTGCCACCGAAACACTTTAAACAAAAAACAACACTAACAATAAAAATAATAGAATACAAAGAGTTTTGCTGCTTCGCTGGTGGTTGGCAACTAAGAAATATATTAAGTAAATAATACTGTAATCGCTGTAATACTGTACTAGTAAAAAGTATTGCTATGAGTTCACTATTAGTTATTATTTATTCTTGCTCTGAGAAAATAGGATGATCGTTAAACCAAACGTCAATATGACACCAGAAAATGCGCCATTGCTATATACCACTTTGTAGCTCTGATGTCGTTTGTGTTTTGTTAGATTATTATATAATGTAGACTAGTTGCTAAGAAATCGGCGAGAAATAATAATGGGGATAATAATGTCCTGAGGACTCCTCTACAAGGTCGCTAGAATAAAAAAAGAGGGACTTGCATTTATTGAAACAAGAAGCAATTGGAGTGTCTGGGATCGAAATCTGTCACTTGTGTCTATGTTAAAATGCTAATTGCTTACCACTAGAACGTAGCTCCCAAGCCAGATAGGCCCTAACTCTCATTTACAACAATGACCAAGCGCGAAACAATAGTTTAACTCGATCCTGACTAGGAATATGAGAAAAATTGCTTCGACAAAGTGATTTTCTGCTTTTCAAAATGATTTCGAAGCTTTTAAAAAATGTATTAAAATTATTTTTTAAAATTTACGAACTTCGGCTGTTAGTATGAATTGCATTTTTGTGTTATGACCACACCGTAGCAGACACTGACAGAAGGCAAGAAATAATGACGTATATATGTATCCTAAAATACATTTGGTAAAAGCATTGCTTTGCTTGACAGTATAGACAGGCCGGAAGGAAAGTTCTGTTGAAAAATTTCTCTCTATGGAAATGTCATTATTGGTGTTTTGGTGAAATCAAGAGAGCCCAGCACAGCACATATACATATACATACTTACATACATTCATGTGCTATCATTAATTCTTGATGAAAATTTGCCGTAGAGCAAAACAAGCTTTGGAGGCATAGAAATTTCGCAAAACTTTTTCATTAGTAGGTACTCTGTTTAGAATAAAACATTTTACATTTTTGGGACCAAGATCGCTTCAAGCGAATTCAATCAGTTTTACAAATTTGTTTCTAACTCGCATTGACCCAAGAAAAACTCAAGTAATTGTTTTGCCAAGACAGTATTTAAATTTGAAAAATTAAGACGCAATTCAGGCCCCCTCTATTTGTGGTTTAGACTTGAAAGAAGACCCTTTCAGATTGTTATATGGGCGATTCATTAATATACCCATAAGACCATTAATTAGTAGGCGCCTACTTTCCTGCTTAGGAAAGAGATGAAATTTGTCGTTGTGCGTGCGTTATTCTTGATTAACAACCAGAAATATACCAAGGGAGTGCTCTTAATACAATACATAATATTCGCTTGCAGACATAGAAACGACAAACTGAAGCAGCCAAAGTGCCGTCTTGGCAATCAAGAATCTGCATAAGGTGTTTAGGACAACCTTACTCCAAACTCCGCAAACTTTTTACAGACATGCATATTGTAGCAGAAAACTAGGTATATTAAGGTTTTAGCAACCTGCACACAGAACAACATGATAAATTATGTGCCAAAAAACAATATACATGATAAACTAACAGACAAAATATACAGCAAAAAATTGAAATAAAAACAGCAAGACAGGCAACACATAAACAAGAAACCACAAAAAGCAGCATGTCGCGGACAACAAATACGTATTCTAAGAAACACATGACTGCTTATTTTATTATTGATTACTGCTGATTGATTTTCAAGGTTCAGTTTTTTCTCTCAATGTGAACTGTGAAGTCATATGTTATCTCTCTATTTTTAAACTCTCTCTTATATACTGCTTATAATCTCTACGTATATATCTGCTAACTCGTGAAAAAACAGATCAAACTGCTTTTTAGTGCATTGTCAGCGCAAATAAGGTGATCGTGATACTTTTGATTATATGAACGTTTTTAAAGGCTGACCAAAAAATGCTGGACCATTTGATTGCAAGCATGGAGAGTTGAGCGAGTAGTCGCGAAAATCACGCAACCCGTTTCATGATCTCCACGTTCACTAAAGTCTGACCAAACATTGGAACCCTTCTGGTCACACTTTAATTCCTGGTCAGACTTTCATTTGAATTCTATTCAAATGCATAAACGCCTAAATTATCCTTCAAGTCAGTGATAATATGGTGTTTATACATAAAAAACGAATATGAAAGTATTAGATATGTGTTATTTTAACGAAAATAAAAACAACCCAACTCGTTAAGGCAAACAAGCTAGACAGGTTCAACAACTGAAACCTACAGGAATATAACACATAAAATGAAGGCACTATCATTTCATTTCTCAGCACAGCAATTTAGCTATTAAAACTTTCCAAGAGAAGTTTAGAGATATTGACTTGAAGAGAAAGTACTTAGCGAATAGCGCAAATCTCCAAGGTGCTATTTCATGTATTAATAGGGACATTTTATTTCCACAGTTATCTGCTAATTAGTACACATCTCATGTGTTCTGAATGCCCGCGCGAGTTTTGCATGCACTGTGCACAGGGAAGGCTAAAAACGTATTAATATTATAAATACTTGATACTTTTATCCTGCAAGGGCGTGGGTCCAGTTCTAGTCTAAGAAATGGTTTATTCCAAAATTTTAAAAGGGTTTTTCCCGACACTTTGTGTACGTGAACTCATTTTTTAATTGAATCTTTTATATACATATATTATATATATAACATATATATAATATGTAACCTATGGGTGTTTAAACTCTTAAACTCTGCACCCCCGGTTTCCCCAGTTAGCTATCCTAGCTATCTACGTAAACTATTCTAGCTAAGTTTGTTCTCTTCTTCCTACTTGCCCCTGTTCATACTGTAGTTATTGTTAAGGGCTCTTGGCGATGCCCTTTCAATCAGATTTTGGCAAGCCCAAACATCGGGCAGCCTAAAACCCCTGCGCAGACCTAAAACTTTTAGTTGAGTTCTGAGTTGAGTTAAGGAGTCTTTAAGGTAAAAATTCTATCGAAGAGCCCTTGAAACTGGTTTTGTTAGACTAATCCCTCACTTCAGACTTTGTTGAATAAATCCCCTTTTTAGAATTGGTTTCTTCTTGACCTGTCTATTAGTCTCCTTAGCTGTTACCCTTGTGATATTCGTAACCGTCATACATTTCTGTAAAATATTGCATATATATAGCAATATTTTACAGAAATCTCACTGTTTTATTGACATTTTGAAATTGGTGGAAAAGGCAGTGAAAAGGCAAATTGAAGCTGTTTTTGTCGGCACATGATCGAATTATCATCAATTATCAACGATCACACTGAGTTGTACATTACATGTATTTATACAGAATAGAATTTAGGCTGCGAGTCAAGTTGAAAACCTTGTCTAATAGAACCATGCAATGCAATCATGAAGCATAAAGTTCAAATGTACAAGTACATATCAAATTTTGTAAGTATGAGTGTCAAGTATGACGAGGCACATGACTTCAGTTGCATCAGCAAGTGCAATACGTTCAACGTAAATTGTACCTTTGTGTGTATTCCTTCGGTCAGATAACTAATTCTCCATTCGACACGAGCAGACATTACCAGATTGATCTTGTATGCGAGGTGGGTAGGCTGTGTCCCGTTTTGTTTGTCCATAGTGTGTATTTATGCATCAATGCTCTGTCCTTATATTTGACTTTTTTAATAAACCCTATTCACACACACATACTCCGTTGCGTGTGTTTAAGTGTTGGCTCCAAATTGCAATCAAGTAGACGACTGATCACCTATTTGCTTCGAGCCTAGTCAGACCATAATCTTAAATTCACATGAGATGATATGACGGCACTTTTCAAGAAAATAAAAACTTCATTGATAAAAAAAGTCGAACTATGACATTTGAATAAAGGCTATTGTAGGACACTAAGAAAACAGCTACTGTAAATTTAATTTCTGCAGGCAACTTTTATAGAACTAATTTCATTATTATGGGGGTTTGCGAAAAATCACACGCTCAATGAAGCACGAACAAGCATAAATGCAGTCGCCTTCAGACTTTTAATACCTTGCTCACTGATGCGTCACAAATGACTGTCAGTAGTTGGTTTAGTGAAACAGTTAATTTGTTAACGTAAACATGAAATTACTAATTTATAATGAATGACACCTACAATATGCCTTGAAGGAAACTTCAACTCATTAGATTTGGTTAACTGAATTTATTTGAATTTGTACGCACTAAAATCATTCGGTTACTCTCATCAAATAAACCAACATATTCCGATCGTTTCAACTTCAAGTTTACCTAAACTGTTGGTAAATTTGTCTAGGTCACTAAGGTAAAGAACATTGTTCATATAAAACACATAGATACCTTTGTATAGGTATACAAGCAGGTAGTGTAAAGTGTATACGTGTACCTACCTACGTACGCGGCATAAAAGTCTTACCTTGCATATTATCTTAGGCCCGGTTCACACACACTTACTTTTTACTTTTTACTTTTTACCTTTTACTTTTTACTTTTACTTTTTACTTTTTACTTTTTACTTTTTACTTTTTACTTTTCATTTTTTACTTTTTACTTTTTACTTTGACGGGGAGGTGACGCCTGCTGAGCCATGGTGGCTTTTCAGGCGCTGCAGGTTGATTTGTCTTCCGTTCCTCGCGGCAAAATTACGCCGTCCCGTGGTTTCGTTCGGTTGGTCGGATTTTGGCGGGCAAGGCGGCCGTGGCCATCGGTGATTGGTTGATGGTTAGGAGATCACCAGATGGTGATCAAACCATTGCAGGTCAAGGGCAGTCGATTGTTATGAGATCCGAAGGATTAAATCATTCCACTAGATGTTCAAAGTTGGAGGACCCATTCCACCGGAGTCCTGTAGGAGCCATGGGCTGGAAGGTGTGTCTGTTCGGCTCTCAGCAAGCGTTCGTAGTTCGTAGGGCAGAGGGTTCCGGATGTGGCTGTCCCGGATTTTCTGCAGTAGCTGTTGATTGAGCTTCTGAGTCCGTTCTTCCAGAGTTTCCAGGCCACAGATCTCGTGCACCCAAGTTGTCGGCGTGTAGCGGGGCAGTCCTGCGCACGTCTTCAGGCAGCGGTTCTGCATTCTCTGGAGTCTGACCCGGTTGGAGATGGCAGCACAGTTCCAGGCTATCGCCCCATATTATAGAATTGGTCTGATGAACTGCTTGTTAACCCGGAGCCGCAGTTCCATGTTGGCGCCCCATGTTGTTCCGCCGAGGGATCTTTTGCGAAAGTGTTCACACAGGCTTACTTTTTACTTAGGAAAGATCGCATTCAATTGGCTGACTTTGGCGCACTTCTATGTCAAAAAAAAAATCTAACCAATAGAAATGAAGCTCAATAGGCGGAGCTTCTCTCAGAGCATTCTGATTGGCTAGATTGCAAAAGTAAAAAGTAAAAAGTAGAACGCGTTTCTACTTTTTTTGGCCAAAAGTAAAAAGTGAAAAGTAAAAAGTACGTTCTGTATGAACCGAAAATTTTACCTTTGGCCCAAAAGTAAAAAGTAAAAAGTACGTCTGTGTGAACCGGGCCTTACACTGACTCAACCAGATGACTCACGTCGTAAAACTTTTATGCGCGCTGAGCTCATTTGCATATTACACTACATATAATTCGCATATTCTTTTCCATTATTTATTAGTAATTATTATTATTACTATCTTATTTATTGCAATTAAGAAAGGCAAAACGACCCACGCGACAATTTTTTTTTGCTTATCCCATAAGGGTCGATTCATACTCACAGGAAAAATTTACGAAATAATCACACCACATTCCAAACTGATTCACTATTCGTTGTGTGATTATATCGTAATTTTCCCGGCTGAAATATGAAACCACCCTAATTAGGCTCGATTCATACTTTCATCCGTATGTCCGTTCAGCCTGCAGAATGACGTCACTAGCAGCCTAGTGCAGTGGATCAGCCAGCGCATGTGACGTCATTATTCAGTCATTTCGTCGGCTGAACGGACATACGGCTGTAAGTATGAATCGAGCCTTAACACTGCCATTTAACGCGTGCTTTATAAGGTACGATCGGATTATGTCAGAGTTGGGTCAGATAACATCTAGCGAAATCCAACCAACTGAGTATTTAAATCACACTGAATCAAAATATTGGTCGTTGGATCTCATCTCAGAGATGCTGCATACCTACTGCGATAGTTTGAAACATACTAAAAATAATATGTAGTTATGTTTGGCTTTAAAACTATCGCGAGAAAAAATTAGCAAATTGATTAATTTCCTTTATTTAATTTAGTTATTCCGCATTATTTTTCATTGACACTTGTTAGTCAGCTTTCAAAGGCAGTTATACTATACGCCACCATCAAGTTATTTATCGCTGTATTGCATCCAATTGAAATTCTTCTAAAAATAAATCGGATTACTAGCTCCGACCAAGTCCCTTGTAAGTACTCCTAATCTACTGCCTCTAAGCACAATTCGATTCTTCATTTAGATTTGACTTTGTATAAGAATTTTGTTCAAAAATTTTTAGTGAGCCTATTTTAAACAAGCACTTTTGCATATGACTCTTAATAATGGACATTTTAAATGAAATTTAGACCATTTTTCCTGTCTTTGGGCAAAAAATGTAAAACTAACTTCTTTTAGCAGAAATGTGTTACGGAGATACACACACGATAATTTCTAAAAAAAAACTTGAAAAAATATATTTCAAGTGAAACGCTGAATCTCTGTATACCGTCCTTCCACTATCGTCACATGTATGTCGTACTGTTCTACGTACAAATTTACAAGATCGCAGTAAAATCTGAAGCAGAAACTAATAAATAGGTAAATCACAGCGGTTTTCGGTTTTGACATGTGAATAACTGGTATAACTGAGGTATTCGCAAGTCAAGGCCGGTTGGCTTAGGCCGGTTCGCTCAGGTGGTAGCGCGTTAAAAATTTACTGAGCATCTGATTTCAAGTCAAAAGTTCAGGGGTTCGAAACCACACCGTCTCTCAGCTTTTGTTTCTGAGCATTTTCACGCGGCCCCCTTTGGGGCCGCGTATATACTATATTCTGAATTTCAGAGTCTTACGTTAATCTGGGTAGGTCGAAATTATAATGTTAATTAACACTAGAAGGGCAGGTACCTCGCCGCTCTGCCACAGTGCCACACATCGCGCAAAGAACAACTTTGCGGAGCTTGGACTGAGCTGTTAAAGAATCAAAATGTGAGTATCAGAATCGATCCTCCGCCACTCTCATTCGTAACCAGATGCTCGGCAAATGCACAGCATACTACCATTTGAGCCAACTGGAATACAAATTGCTATGAATTAGCATATAGCTAATACACACACGTTGAATAAAGCAATAAGCGAAAGCGACATGCAAAAAGATTTTGCCTGAGTGCAATAAACAGTTTTTCGTTGCCAATTAATAAACTAATAATTAACTGAATTAAACTTTTATAATTGACTATCTACAATTTACAATCTTCTGTTTGAAACAGTTCGTGATTTGTCGCCCAACTCTCATCTGTACTTAAGTCGAAACTACCAGCTTCCCCTCAGCAGTCTCATAGTGCAATGGTTAGAACGCTAGATTCCGAATCCAGTGACCCGAGTTCAAATCTCGGTGAGACTTACCTTTTATATAAAATTACAATACTTTTGACTATGGTTTTTTACTTCAAAACTTGTTTACATTTCATCATTTTTACTGTTTTGACAGACTTAGGAGCTACCCAACAAAAAATGTGTACAATAACTAGAATTTTAAAATTATTTTATCGACAAAATATGGCCTCGTTTGATATTTTCTTAGTCTGATATTATTTTGGAATATTGACACTCAAATCTCACAGTGTTTCCTCTTCTCACTCAACAGAAGAGCTTGTTATGTTTTTATTTTTATGTTTTGCAAAGCCAAAGTAGTAGCAAGAGACAGTAGTAGCTAGTCAATACGGCCGTTGGTTGAAAAAGGTTGACAAATTTTCAGGCATTTCTAAACCTTCCATTTATATGCCATATTTTTTATTTTCATGTTTCACTGTTTGACTTCCCATTTCATGTTTCATATTAATTTTCATGTTTCACTGTGTCTCATTTATGTAACTTGGCTTTTTGATCCAAGGCGGATTACACAAAAGTCAAGAAAACTTGACATTTGCTCGTAACATTTTGATCAAAATTTCAGACAATTCGTCACACACATGTGTCTAGGTTATACTAAAATTTCAAAATGTAAATATTGTTAGCTTTTGCGGGACACTTGAGTCACTCACAGAAATTTGTAAAAAAGACCTTCCCTGGACTAAATCGCAGTCGCAAGTTAAGGTGGTCCAATCTTTTTATTCATTATTTTACATTTATTTCAGATTATTTTGTGATGTGTCTCACTGTTTTTTTATTATTTGTTTTGATTCAGCGTATTGAGTGAGATAATTAGAATCAAAAATTTGCCGATTATTTGAAAAAACCCAACTTTAAAGATGCGTAATTTCTATAATTTCTATTTGAGCTGGACACTATAATAGCGCAAATAGCGCATATAGTGGGGGTGGGGGGGTGGGGGGCGTTTTTGAGCTGGACACTATAATAGCGCAAATAGCGCATATAGCGCCTAGGGGTGGGGGGGGGGGAAATCTCGTGCGCCGTGCACGTTTACACGCGACATCCATACATGTAACAGCACCAAAACTTTGGGTACCCCTCCCCCCCCCCCTTGATGGGACCCCCCCTCCCCTGCGTCAACTCGATCTTGACCCCCCCCTCTCCCAAAAATGACGCAAATTTTACAATTTTTGACTAAAAAACACCGAATTTTACAATTTTTAATTCAAATTTTGGTAAAAATTGCTTAAATTTCACAAAAAAATGACGATTTTTTCAAACTTTGGTCAAAACTTTACTCCCGCCGGGAACCTCCCCCCTCTTTTCCTCCTGGCGGGACCCCCCCTCCCTCCCCTGGGGCCGAATTTTGGGGGGTCTTCCCCCCCCATCCCCTCCCAACTACATGTATGGCGACATCTACCTGCCGAGTATATTTTTCGAATATAACTATATCAATTAAGTTGTTAACTCGATAAGAATCAATTAGTTGTTCCAAGTCAAGATTTTTTAACATGACAAGCTGCAACTTTATTTTCATCTTTGTGTCAAGTTTTCTACGCCGAAAACAACCAAATACTCAGGGTTGATTTACAGCCGTATGCTAGCTGAGCCACGAGAGCACACTGTTCAAAGAAAAGCCAACAGAGCCGTTTCCCATTGCAAGAACAAAATTACACAATTCGTTCTGACTTATGTGCACTATAAAACTTATTGCGAACATTTATTCCAAACCACGTTCATAATGAGCAGATTCAAAAAAATTAGTCCAAATACAACTCTAAAACCGCCTTTAATTAGTTCAAACGTTGGCGATGGTGTTATGGTTCATCGGCATGCATAGCCGTGCCAATCAGGGTCTGCCAACCAACTGAATCTTTTTACCATTTTAGGGGTTCATTTTGCGTAACCATTAGGACGAAGAATGGAAAGTCATGTTGGGTAATTGCCTACAATTTCGACTAATAGGAGCGAGGAATGGAAAGCCCTACAAAGCCAACAACCGGGGGGGAGGCGGGGGGGGGGGTGGGCGCTTACTCACTAAATTAGCCAATAGCACAAAATAACGCCTAATTAACGCAAATAGCACCCTCAGGTGCTATAAGCGCTATTTTTTAAGCCTATGAAACAAGCAGGCCCCAAAAGGGGGCAAGGTTCCTTCGCCGAGTGCAAAGTCTGCTTATGTTACCCAAAATCAGCGTCACCTTTGTTTTTATGTATTTCCATGTATAGAAGCACTAATACCTGTATTAATACTTGATTTACTTCGAGTGGATAGTAGGTGCTGATTTCAACAAATTGGTCGAAAACACATGTCCTAGTTGCTAAAAAATTCTTATTGCATGTTTTGACCTTAGTACCCTTAGTACCAAAGTACCCCCCTTATTATGTAGTCTTGTTATTACTTATTAATGTGTCAGCCATTATGTACATTGTACTAGATTGTGTTACGCAGTGTGTATAGGTATGTCTTGTAATGCGGTTGGCAATTTATCTGGATGAGACTGTTACTGTTGCAATAGCAGTTTCAGCCGGATAAATCGCCAACTGATACTGATACTTACTGAAGGTTTTGCCGCAGAGTGGGCTTATTTGGACGGTTTTGAAGATTATGAAGTGTCTTGCAAAGTACCCCCCTTATTATGTAGTCTTGTTATTACTTATTAATGTGTCAGCCATTATGTACATTGTACTAGATTGTGTTACGCAGTGTGTATAGGTATGTCTTGTAATGCGGTTGGCAATTTATCTGGATGAGACTGTTACTGTTGCAATAGCAGTTTCAGCCGGATAAATCGCCAACTGATACTGATACTTACTGAAGGTTTTGCCGCAGAGTGGGCTTATTTGGACGGTTTTGAAGATTATGAAGTGTCTTGCAAAGTACCCCCCTTATTATGTAGTCTTGTTATTACTTATTAATGTGTCAGCCATTATGTACATTGTACTAGATTGTGTTACGCAGTGGGTATAGGTATGTCTTGTAATGCGGTTGGCAATTTATCTGGATGAGACTGTTACTGTTGCAATAGCAGTTTCAGCCGGATAAATCGCCAACTGATACTAATACTTACTGAAGGTTTTGCCGCAGAGTGGGCTTATTTGGACGGTTTTGAAGATTATGAAGTGTCTTGCAAAGTACCCTTCTTGTTATGTAGTCTTGTTATTACTTATTAATGTGTCAGCCATTATGTACTATTATGTAGTTCTAAGGTTAGTCAGTTGACAGTTGACAGTTGCCACATGGATCCTATTCATATGCAGAAGAGGTCTGTGGTTAGTCGGTTGACAGTTGGCAGTTGCCACATCGATATGTACCCATATGCAGAAGCGATCTGTGGTTAGTCGGTTGACAGTTGACAGTTTCCACATCGATATGTACCCGTATGCATAAGCGTTCTATGGTTAGTCAGTTGACAGTTGACAGTTGCCACATGGATCCTATTCATATGCAGAAGAGGTCTGTGGTTAGTCGGTTGACAGTTGACAGTTGCCACATCGTTATGTACCCATATGCAGAAGCGATCTGTGGTTAGTCGGTTGACAGTTGACAGTTGCCACATCGATATGTACCCATATGCAGAAGAGGTCTTTGGTTAGTCGGTTGAGCGTTGACAGTTGCCACATCAATATGATTCCGGTGCACCAGCTATCAAGCAGAACTCTTCGCAGTCAGGGGCGCCTTAGAACACATCAGTAACCAAGACTGGGACTTGAGCCAAGTATAAATCTGTACGGACTCGCAAGCAGCTGTTACCCGTCTCGAGGGAGGGGCGGCACTACAGGATCAGGGAATCACAGACTAGATCTGGCTGTTCATAAAATCAACGGACGAAAACGGCGGTTCGGTCTACAGTGCAGATCCAGTTTCGAAATGCCACCATCCATCACCCATACTCTGTTCAAATCGGCCAGGGCAACGTCACACTCTGGAACAAGGTAGGGCTCACGAGACAAGAAGCCGTAACTTGTCTGTTACGGCTTCTTGTCCCGTGAGTCTGTTACGGCTTCTTGTCTCGTTCTGTCTTGGCCCTACTCCGGACAGGGCACACCAGGGCAATTCAGATCTACAGGGCCGTAATTGGCTTGGACCAAAGCTTGGCTTGGACCTGCCCTGACTGCCAACAACAAGATACAGACATGGACATCGACCACTTTATCGCCTGCCCTGCCAAAGGACGGGCTCTATTCGAGGTCTTCGGCAAACATTCACTGCAGGCCGGGAACGCACTTGGCCACCCCCGGACCACAATCAAATTGCTGCATCGGCTCGACTGAGCCTCCTCTGAGATGGCCCCGGCCGCTCACCACAACCAACAACAACAACAACAACAACAACAACATATGATTCACTAGGCTGAGCTGGCAGCAATCTCTAAGCTGAGCATGGCTGAGCCGGCAGAATTCTTTAGGCTGAGCCGGCAGGATTCTCTAGGCTCAGCCGGCAGGATTCTATAGGCTGAGCTGGCTGGAATCTCCAGGCTGAGCCGACAGAATTCTCTAGACTGAGTTGGCAAGATTCTCTAGGCTGAGCTGGCAGGATTCTCTAGGCTGAGCCGGCAGAAACCTCCAGTCTGAACTGGCAGGAATCTCTAGGCTGAACCGGCAGGATTCTTTAGACTGAGTTGGAAGGAATCTCTAGGTTGAGCCGGCAGGATTCTTTAGGCTCAGCCGGCAGGATTCTATAGGCTGAGCTGGCAGGAATCTACAGGCTGAGCCGGCTGGATTCTCTAGGCTGAGCTGACAAGATTCTTTAGGCTAAGCTGACAGGATTCTCTAGGCTGAGCTAACAGTATTTTTCCTGAAAAATTTTCTTATGGTCCCTAACCTAACCTAAGCCCAAGCCCTAAGCCTAAGCCCAAACCTAAACTAAGCCTGAACCTAAGCCTGAGCCTGATACTAAGCCTAAGCCTAAGCCCTATACTGAAGCCTAAGCCCTAAGCCTAAGCCCCAGCCTAAATCCAGGCCCAGTTTAAATTTGGTCAATAATTGGACGATTCTGGTATTTTTGGCCAATTTTTCGGAAAGAACGGAGTCAGTGTGCCAATGTTTCGATCCTAACAAATTGTAAGCATTGTTTCGACTCCATTTAAGCACATTTAGAACGGAGAAAACACGGGTTTCTGAAAAAAATTGCGCTAACGTTCCTCACTGAGGGTTCAGATTTCGTGGGTCATATCTCAAAAAGTCCAAAAAAATAAAATAGGGGTTCTTGTAGCAAAAATGCTTGCCCCAAGGTGCCTACTCAAAAAAATAGGTCCACTATTTCCCCCCCAACTGCATTTAACCTCGGATATGTAGTATTTGTCAACTGTCAACTGTCAACCGACTGTATATGTACAATGTACATGTGTAATTTCTGTCAACTGTCAACTGTCAACGGATATCCCACACTCTGCACAGGTTACTGATAATTACTACCTCCGTTACGGAATTTATGCCCAGAACATGTACCAAAGTTGCAAAACTCCGCCCACGTGAGATTACGGTAGCTTGCTTGTGGATGGAGCCAAAGTTGAGATTCGCTGATGGCTTTGTTAAACGGTCCCGTTAGGACACTCTAGGTAATTTAGGAAAGTGCCCATTTGTGTACGTCGCATTACCCGTTTCGGCCCTAGTACGCATTTGGGATAGTTCTCATTCGGGTCCTTTTTTGGACGTCACTATGGAACGCATCTGCCAATCAAAACCTTTCTTATAAACTGCCTTGAAAATTCTAACACGATCAAGTTCATAGCCGAGCTTAGTTAATTAGTTTAGTTAACTAGTACTTCTAGTTAGTCGTTAGTTTTAGCTTAGTTCTTACCACCACCACCCCCATCCTTCTGCTGGAAGATTCCCTCCGCGACCCACCGATTGCCGTTTCCGTCGTCGCCGTCGCCATCTAGACAATTGAAAAGAATTGATAATTGGATTATATCAGCTTTTCAGGCTTGAATTCAACCATGCCTAGTTAGCTGTATTTGACTAAGTTTACAAACTTTTACAAAGGATTTGGATTTGCAAAATTTTGTGCGCTCACGATATTGGTATTTTATTAAGATAAAAGTGTCCGAGAAGGGGGGGACACATTTATCCGAAAGGGGACACTTTTATCCAGATAAAATTGTCTGGGGGGACACTTTTATCTAGACAAAAGTGACCGGGGTGACAAATTTTTGGGGGGACATTTTATTCATGACAGGCCAGCTAGCTAAGCCTAGACATTGCCTTAAAACATCCAAAGCACTCAAAAGCAAATTATCCAAAAACAAAGATTATAGCCATTTTTACTTCAAATTTCGCTCATGTCCAAAAACAAAGAAAATTGAATTCCAAAGGGAATCGAAGTCTGGGCATGAAGGTTTTATTACAAAAATGATTCTCTCAAGTATTCTACTCCAAAATATTGGTGCACTTTCCCCCCGCACTTGATCCCCTTAACTTTGGAGTTTGGACACGCTAAGCTTGTATGTGGTATACTGGTTGGGTTAGTGTGTACGTCCGGGGTCACTATCTGTTAAAAAAACCGTTCACAGTCTAAACTTGGACGACAAAGGACAAGATAGACTTACCCGCACCACCCCCA
Organism: Trissonchulus sp. WLG1_4; assembly: GCA_030248245.1. Classification (NCBI taxonomy): domain Eukaryota; kingdom Metazoa; phylum Nematoda; class Enoplea; order Enoplida; family Ironidae; genus Trissonchulus; species Trissonchulus sp. WLG1_4. The sequence goes on from JASANF010017888.1 coordinate 55,050, forward strand.
CCGTTCGGCGGAAAGGTTGTGCCTGCACTCTGCCAATCGCTTGTCTCTCCACCGCCTCGACCACGACCACCTAAACAAAGGAAAATGATTCAGAAATTGGAAAAACTACATATTGGATGACTTCACGGGTCTTATCCAAAATTGGATTTATCGGATTAGATTTAATTTTATTTCGTCCATAACACAGCGTTAGTTGAAAGTAATTTACTGAAAATTTGCACAAAGTATTATCATAGTACCTAAGCTAAATTCTTTTTATGACAATGAAATTTATTTTTGGATCATTCACAGTGTTAAATAATACAAACAATACAACTTAAACCGATTCTAACGTACCCTGTGGTGTAGTGGTTAGCACGGAAACTTCTAAAACCTCTAGTCTTTTTTTCAAATTTTTAACTGAAAATGTTTTGACCACAATATATTTAAGTATTGGCATTAAGATTCAATTCCAATCATACACTAACATGTAGATATTCAAGTATTTCTCGATATTTTCTCGAATTTACCAATTTGTCTTTTTGGTAATCTGCGGACTTGCTTCATGACATCCCTATCATACCCGACGAACGAATCTTGTAATAATAATAAACAGACTTTAACAAAATTATTAATTGTTTAACAAGTTTAGTGCGTCGGCTATGTTAGGGATATACGTGTAGCAAATACGCTGATAACAAAAATGACAAAAATTTTGAGCAAATTATTGATAAAGATATACCTTAGATCTATACGCAATTATGTGATCGAAATGTCATACTTTTGTTTTTCTAAAGTCCTACGTTTAAAATTTGAAAAAAGTCCCCCCAGGTGGACTCGAACCGGCGACCAGCGGGGTGAAACGTCTCTAACGTGCTAACCACAACACAACGGGGGCTACGACAATGGTAAGTTAAAAGTGGTTTAAGTTACTTTGTTTTTATTATTCAACACAATAGGATTCCAAAAAATAAATTTATTTCCATAGAAAGAATTAGGTAAACTTAGGTATATACTATAATAATGATAAGGGTAACATAAGCTTTTGCTTAGTACATTTCAATTTGAATTATTATATTTATCATTTTGCTTAGGATATTTATATCCTATTCTATTAAAGCTAGGTAATTGCTTAATAATTAATATTTATTAATACTTAATTAACAAAACAATGTGTCTAATGCAGTGCCGTGCGCCTTTCCACTCACCAGCTCCAGTGAAGGCTGGGAACCAGAAAAGTATCAGCAGGCTAGCGGATTGCAGTTTCATCTCGTTCAGAACAAGTGTTGCAAACACGCTGTGAGAATATAAGCGTGAGCAAAGTTGGATTTATTGATGAAAGTCCTAGTCAAAAAATCTCGGGGAGGTCACTACAAGGCTGTCCAATGTCGAGCAGTAAGTGAATCAAGTGTTGCAACGAAAACGCTATCCAATGTTCACAAGTTAAGTATTTGATGGTTCAATCAATTTGATGGTTCAATCATACGTTTTGGGTAGCTACGATTTATAACCAGTTCTCAGCGTAGAATTCGTAACGAGGGTCGGCTGATACAGCAAAACAGTATCAATTACAACAAGCACGTTTTGCGAGTAGTGTTGAATTAATTTTGGATATAGTTTGTTGCGACATGCTTACAGTGCTGAGGATATTCTTCGAATATAAAACGCGGCACGAAAAATTTAAATGCCAACATTTATAACTAAACAGGACAACTCTCAGTCTTAATATCAATTTCTAGTCACGTACATATTATTAAGGGACCCTATTAACGATGTACAATATGCGCGCTAGAAATCGCGTGCCAACTTCAGGTGTAGTGTCTGAAGCCTCTGACGACGTATCTGATGTAATGAAGCTCAGTGACATCCAAAACCGTATCACGATGGTTAGCAACTGTGATGTGGAATATGGATCGGATTGGATCGGTCCGAAATTTTGATTCCGATCCAATCCGGATGCTTGATTGATTCGATCACTTTGATGTTGATCCGATTCAAAACTGCATAAGCTTAATGAAAGCTAAAACTGTAATTTTTTGTAGAATATTGTTAAGTATAACTTATTAAAATAAGTATACTGTTAAAAACAGATTTAATGAGCAAATTTGCAATGAGAGCTAGGTCTAAACTCTCATGACCAAAAATTTTGATACAATTGGAAAATGAAAATGTCTTCAAACATTTGGGCCACTACTGCGACTGCTCTTTCAGGGACTGAAAGAGGGTTAAGGCTCAATCGTAAACTCATACAACTTGGTGAAAATGAGGTGCCTGTTTGGTCCAATAAAAGAAACCTAATTGCGGGTAACTTACATTATAACTGACTGCGACTGAACCAACTACCTAACAGATCAGCACGTGTCATCACGCGACTGATGAGAAACCTCCCCCCCACTTACGTTTTCAACTGTATTCTTCTACCACTATAAAAATATGATATTTCGATAATTAGAGTAAGTAGGTAGGTTTGTGCATTTAACTGATAGCTCGAAATTTTGTCAAATTACTAAATTTTTTGGTCTAGAGCTAAAACTTACTGATTACTACTACCGATTCGTAACGCCGATCTAAATTTTCAAAGTCGCTACAATCCGGCGATTCGCTACGGCAATTTCAGAAATCCGATCAGATCCATAGATCCGATCCACATTACTTGGCAACGCCAATGTCAAGTCTGAATTATGTTGGCTTTCAACACGCTGATAACTAATTTACAAAACCTTGTCCCAACAGGTTTCGTCGCAACACTGTTGAATAATATTACTTTCTGGTAGACGTACATGTCATGTATGATCTGACACACGCTCGCACAAACGGTCTTGCAAATCAACCGTCTTATATCGCGAAATACGTAATGCATAGCATATATAATACATAGCCTGTGCACAGAATGCTACACACACCTACACAAACAGTGCTTTTCGAAGACCTGCCTCCAGGTTTACACTTTACAGTAGAAGTACATGCAATCATAGAAGACGATTGCAATATAGTATATGCGCGGCGGCTGAGGCCACCGCGTAAAAAATTGTATCAGTGACACCCAGTCTATCAATTACACCAAAAGTGTAGCAAGGACACTAGGGCCCGATTTATCGAAGCAAAATGTTCGTCATCAGAAATGTTCGTCATCGAAAATGTTCGTCATCGAAAATTTTGGATTGATCGAAACATTTTCGATGACGAACATTTGCTTTTTCGAAGACGAACATTTGCTTTTTCAACGGCGAGTTCGTCATCGAAAAAGCAAATGTTCGTCATCGAAAATGTTCGTCATCGAAAAGTTCGTCATCAAAAATGTTCGTCATCGAAAAAGCAAATGTTCGTCATCGAAAAAGCAAATGTTCGTCATCGAAAACGCAAATGTTCGTCATCGAAAATGTTCATTATTGAAAATTTTCAGCGTTCGAAATTAGATCAGTCGTTCTAAGTCTAAACATTCTGAATTAGAACATTTTCATTAAAGTCTAAATTCTCTAATTAATAGGATATAAACTATCCTAAGCATAACAAGTCTAGTGCGTCTAGTTTAGACTAGTTCGACCAAATCTAGAAGCTGACGTGCGTTATTGTTTGACAACAAAATAATTTTGAAAATTTTTCCAAATTTTTTGTTCAAATTTGAAGTAGACGAACATAGACGATCTCAATTCAGACCGAATACAAAATTCATCTAAAACGCTTCCGTTAATTCTTCACAGCAGCTGACCGAAATGTGCCCTAGTCCTTCTTGTCCCTCTGTGTTCTCAAGGACTAGTATGAACCGGTCTTAAATTAAGTACGCCTGAACCAAATGCTTGAAACGCCAGCCAACTCTCTTTGCATTATGGTCGCAGATATCAGTTATTCAGTTAACAGCTATTAGGGTCGATTCATACTTGAGTAGGGCATACGGACAAAGCCTGTATAATTCGTTTTTTAATTCTTACTTTTTAAGGCAAACGCGCATAGCTTGGGCCTAAGTTGCGTTCATATTTTTGAACAGTATGTCCGTTTGTCCGTATGCCCTGGAGTTTTGGCTAAGTTGAACTGAAATTAACTTTGCCGGGCATATACGGACAAAGTGAAATAGTGCGGATTAGTATATGTAGATGAACGGACATATGACTGACAGGCAAAGTGGCAGACGGCTGTACGGGCGAAAGTGTGAATTGAACAGCCGTTCTGACGTTCAGTTGGTCCCAATGTCCATACGGCAGTACCGTTATTTTAATAATTAATACTAAAAATTGTTATTAAAAATACTTTTAATTTCAACTATTTTATTAATATTAATATTAAAAAATAAATGAGCTGCGCTATTTATATGAATATTTAATTAATATTAAATAAGGTTGGCTATTTATATTAATATTAAAATTACTGCCAACTGCTTATGTACCTAAAGATGTTCGCAGTTGAAATTTTCAACAGAGGTACCAAGCTCCGTTGAAATGTTCGTCATCGAAAAAATTTTCGATAACGAGCTTTTGTCATTTAGAACATAATAATGTTCTAAAAGACCAAAGCTCGTCATCGAAAAATTTCTCGATGACGAACATTTTCGATGACGAACTTTCGATGACGAACATTTGTCTTTTGAGAAATCACCGTTGAAAAAACAACTGTTCATCATCGAAAATGTTTCGATCAATCCAAAATTTTCGATGACGAACATTTTCGATGACTAACATTTGTCTTTTCAATAATGAACATGTATTTTCGATAACGAACATTTGGTTTTTCGATGACGAACATTTGGTTTTTCGATGACGAACATTTTTGATGACGAACATTTGTTTTTCGATGACGAACATTTTTGATGACGAACATTACCAACATTTTCGATGACGAACTTTTGATGACGAACATTTTCGATGACGAACATTTTGTTTCGATGAATCGGGCCTAGAAGTGTATCAACTGCTGCTGCAATGATACTCTGAATTTAAGTTTAATAGTACATATCGAGCTATAGCGCTTTTTCCATGCGCTATATAGAGCTTTTTGGAAGCGCTATTTGCGCTATATGCGCTATCAAAGGTGCTATATCTACAGTCAGTTTCAAATGAAAATGCCTCTTGGCGTCCGAATGCCGACGCCAGACGCGTCGGATGACATCATCCGACGCGTAGGCTGACATTATCCGACGCGTCGGGTAAAATCATCCGACGCGTCCCGATTATATCACCCGACGCCAAGCTGGCCTCGCTACGAAAAGTTTTATGTCATTCGACGTCAAATGAAACTCGATAAAATTTAGATGCAAACACAGAAAAGGAGGGGTCGAAAACGAGATTTGAAAACGACAGAGACATATATGTAATTAAAAATACTTTTTTCACTTTGTTATTTCCAAATTGACCTAAGTAACTCAAACAAAAGGCAAATTACTTTCAAATCTAGTAAAAGGATATGTCTTGAACTTTGTGTATGAAGTATCCCCTATTTCTAATAGATGCTAACAATTGGGGGAGTGTCTGCCTGGTTACATAAGACTGTCTGCATTACTGGCCAGAAAAATTTCAGTGTATATACTAAGCTTTTCCTATGCTATTTATTACATTAGGTATTTTTAGAGTCAATTTTTTCAAGTCATTTCAAATAAATGTAAAACTTTTTGTAATGAAATTTAACATTTTTATCGAAATCTTTTAATAAATTTAATTTGATTGGTAGTACACTCATGTTTTTGAATTTTATTTTTGCCCACCCCCCATGCACTAAAAACCTCGGTCCTTTGACTGGAAGTTGCAACCCAATTCCAATATTGACCCAAAATGCTTGGTAAAAGTTCTGGCCTCGGATGACATCATCCGACGCGTCGGAAATTTTGGTGTCGGCCGACGCGTCGCAGGCATTTTCATTTGAAAGACTGTATAACGCACTATTTTCGTGTTATAAGCGCTCAAAGTATAAATTTTTGTAAATTTTGTTACATCACTCAGGCATCTCAGTAATAGTACCTCTTTCTAGTTTATTAACACGGCATTACGGCGACCGCGCTCATTAAAGGCTAGAATTACCATTATTTTAATAATGGAATTTATTTTTAATATTAATATTAATATAAATACAATTCATAAAATATTTTTAATTTAATACAAAACTAGTGCGTCTAGTTTAGACTAGTTCGACCATGTCGTATATATCTAAGTTAAGTCTATTTATGTTACATTATTTCAGAAAATGACCAAAGATTTTTTAAATTTTTGCCTAAATTCAATTGTTTTGGGATTTGATCACACATGGTGTGATCCGTAGTACAATCAGCCCCTTTTATAAAATCTTTCAGGGGCCATAACTTTTGATATGGTAGGGGGAGAATAACAATTTTAACGTCATTTGATAGGAAATTGTTAGAACTTTTAAATGATGGGTGACATGGCCTTTAACTTGACGTTAAGCTGCGTCATAATTTAGAATTGGAAAGTTAAACGTTTAAACGTAAATGGTATACGTCATGTAAAGTATCATTCAAAAGCGCCTACTGTTCTGAGTTGAAAGGGGTCAATTTTATGTGTTTACGTTATCGTTGAAGCAAGTTATGACAGTCTAAATATTTGAGAATTAAATGACACTATAGTATCATCTTACATTCGTCGTAGTAGAAATTCGAGCCCGAAAATGCCAGTATGGAATTTTTTTCAAATCGGTTTAGCGGTTAAACGGTTTCCTTTACGAACTGATTTTGAATAGAAAAGTATTTGGCCATGCTGTCGGTTATCCGATAACGCAAAAATGACGTTTCTGCGTTGAGTCGATCCTGAGTTATTATACCCTCAATTGTGAGTGATGACCCGGAGACGCCCTACAGCCACTTTTTGAGGTAAAACCTCGTTCCCGGGGGTATTCTGCGGTGCCAAGCTCAAATCCGGGCTTATTCTTGTCACCGTGGACCCAGTTGACCCCCACGGGCTACGGTACCAACTTGGGGTCATTAACTTTCAAAAATTGAAATTTTTCATGTCTAAAGGTTTTTTGGCCCCCTGAACACGAATTCGGAGTCGAGTTGACTTTCGTCTAGGATCCTCTTGGACTCAAATATGCCCCCCTTGGCCTCTGGGTAACGATATTGAGGGTAATGTTTTTAAAAATGATGTATTAATAGGATTTATATGAGCGCCTATTCGCTCGAATTCAGCATTGGGATTTGCGTGGCAACATTTTCTGACACCTTTTGAGCATCGAAAACGACTACGGATGTTGATGTTTGTGAAATTGTGATGTCCCGTCCCGTAAGACAGAAATATGCCAGACATATTTGAGTCCAAGAGGATCCTAGACGAAAATAGACTCCGAATTCGTGTTCAGGGGCCAAAAAAAACATTTTTAGTCATGAAAAATTTCAATTTTGAAAAAATGACCCCAAGTTGGTACTGTTGCCCGTGGGGGTCAACTGGGTTCATAGTGACAAAAATAAGCCCGGATTCTAGTTCAGCACCGCAGAATATGAAAGAGATTTTACCTAAAAAATGGCTGCAGGGTGTCTCCGGGTAATTTTTAAGTTGTACAAAACGTGGGTTGTTTTCAAAACATATAGGCATAGGGTGGATTTCACAAAGCTGGTTTTACTAAACCATTGGTCTTACGTACGCTTTGCATGATTTACACATAATTTAATTACGAAGTATCGTTTGATTCGTTTCAAATTTTGTAGATTTTCTTAAACCATTGGTTTATCTCAGTTGAAATTTTAAACCTGCAGCGCGGCAGGTCTCTGTTCTGCTGAAACTTCAGCTTTAGTTCTCGAACGTTGTACTTTAATTTGTTAAAAAATTAAAATAAACAAGTAAAAGTTTACTGCAAAAGTAGTTTAGTAAGAGAGAAGTTAGAAGGGTTAACGTTTGACAACATTAGGCCTGTTGCGCATTAAAAACTAATCGCAAACAAAAAGTACGTATTAATGAGAAGAGCTTGACACTCTTCATATTATGCCTTGGGACAGTCGTCCATGGTGAGGTCTGAGTGTCACAATTCCAGGGGAAATATCAAACGCGGCCATTTTATGTGGACAAAATTATATGAAATCCTGTTATGCATTTGCACAGATTTACTGCTTAGCCGTTCCAAATTCTCTCATACAAAAATTGATAAACACGCTCTAATTTAAAAGTAGAGAACCGCGTCTGTTGATTAAAGAGTTTCGTAACTCAGTTGCTGTATCTATATTCCAAAGGAAATAAAACGCGAAACAACACTGCGTTGATAAGCTACATGAGTACAGATTAGGGTTACATAGATGACAAAACTCATAAAATTTGTTTTTAGTACTATTTAAAAAAGCAACTATTGGGCAAAAAAATGTGCAAAAAAACTGACAATAAAAAGTTAAAAAATAAAGCCTGAATTTTAAAAAAGAGCCTAAACCCTGGAATCGAACCAGGTGCTTTTAGATCTGTAGTCTAACGCTCTATCAACTAAGCTATTCCGGCTTGTACTTTCTTCACTTAGAGTCTGTAACTATTGATAACTGATAAATAGTATGTAGCGTGAGATAACATTTAGTTTGATGTGTCAACCTGATTTCCAGAGATAATCATTGGTCCATTATTTTTTAAAACGTATAAAATTTTTGTGAAAAGGAAGTCTTGTGTCACAATGTGTGCTAAGTGATGATTGCTAAAAGCACGATTCCCCTGCACGGTGCCAATAAATTCAATATACCAGTTATTGATAGTGACAGTCACGAATCGGTGGCTCAGATAGTAGAGTTTCTGATTATTAATCTGATAACTGACGGTTCGATTCCTGCTCCGTTTTTTTGAAGCTTCAATTTCATCAGTTTAAGATGGATTTAAAGCACTGTTACTATATGTATATAACAGCTTATATAGGTAATGCATATACATGGCGTTATTAGTAGTCTTATGACCGGCACATTACTACAGCAACGGTAAGAGCAAACACACGCACACAACACAAAAGGTAGGCATGCTGTCAGGTAAGTGTGTGTAATTTACAGATTCTGCAAATCCTATACAAACCAAGTATAAAGTACCTGTTGCGCTGTGGCGCAACAGGAAAAACGGAAGGATCAACAAATTATTAGTGGAAAAACGTCGCCGTCCCCCCCTCCACGGATGGACATTTTTCGGCAAACGACTCATCAAAGTAAGTCAAAACATGTCAAAATTTAAATCAAAACATTTCAAAATTTCTATTCAAAGCTAACAAAGCCCTATGCTTACTATGTAACCCGATACTTTAACTGTATTTTGATGCAGAACAATGCACACATGTAATTACGAAACGAAAAGCAATATAAAGTCCTGCCGCCACTGAGGTGGCGGCAGGAAAAAAAGAAATATTGTTCAGCTGTGAATTAGCTTTCGTTTGCTATTATATAACGTGTACTTTCGTTGAACTTATTTTTTTACCTGAATTTCAATAAGGCAAAATTTTCAATTCAATTTCTCGCAAATTGAAGTGGGCGCTTTTGAAATATGAACTTTCTAAAAACGGCCGTTTGGTGTCAATTTTAGATGCAAAATTGCAAGCTGGTGTAAAAGGTAGCCCAAGCACAAAATATAAAGTTGATAGATACAAATTAACAATCACTGTAGAGTGTAGACCAAACGTGAGTGGAATTTCGGCTTGCGATTTCTCTTCACAAGTTGACAGCTGTAGCACAACCGATAGCTCATTTTGATGAACGAGCTCTTGCAAAATGTCGTTTTTGATGAATATGATTGCTATGTTAAGAAACAATAAAATCGTTATTTTCGAAAAACGTAAATTTAACTAAATTTTGCGACAGCTCGAAGGCAATAAGGTGCATTTACATGCTACAGTTTAACTTTTCTCGTTGTGCCAATTTTTAATCTCGCAAGCCGAAAATTTGCATTCACACGCACTATATTTCGGTCTTATACAGAAAATAGTCTGTTATTTTGCAAAAAAACTGAACTACACTGAAAAAATTTTCAGTGTAGTTCAGCAAAAATTTTCAAGTATGTTTTAGTAAAACACCGCTGCTAGTGCTAGTGCTAATAACAAATATTCTAACGTATCAATGAAAACCATCGAAATATCGTAAGAAAGGCAATTTGGGGGGGGATTCTCCTTAAGGTGTTTGTACGTCGTTGTGTCGTTTAGATGCGTTTCCTTTTCGTAGGTGGATTTGGATTGTACTACAATTCCAGCTCCTTTATCTGCTGGTTTTATTACAAGATCGTTGCGAGATTGTAATTTCTTTAAAGCAAAAGCCTCATCGCGTGTCAGATTAGACTTGAAAGACAGTGATTGCAAATTGGGTATTAGGTTTGAAATTATGCTTGAGATATATGTTCGACACAAGGAGGTGGCGTATTGATTTGTTCGAAATTCGCGTAGTAATTTTTTTTGAAATGTTTTGAAACTGTTAATGGTTGAAAGTAGTAAGACATTTTTTGGTGTGGGTACAAAAGTTAGGCCTTTGTTTAACAAGGACTCTCGGGGGGATTCACCCAGAAAAGAAAAAAAATTATAAAAAGAGAAGAGGACGAAAAAAAAAAAAAAAAAAAAAAAAGAAAAAAGGAGGTAAACAAGAAAAAAAAAAAAAAAAAAGAAATACAAAAAACAAAAAAAAAAGAAAAAAACAAGCAAAAAAAGAACACAAAAAAAAAAAAAAAAACAACAAAAAACCTTCGTGTCTAGATAATTCGATGTTAGGTTCAATATAAACTATCGTGGGTGGATCTTTATTGCTTGTACTATCGCAGCTATTAGAATTTTTAAGAATGCTTTGATTTAGATTAGTTGTAGTAGACTCTTGTTTTATAGCAGCGTTTTTGTAGTGCGTGAGACTTAGTAACAGGTCGTTTTTCGTTAACGTCAGCTCTATTGGATTTTCGTGACTTGTTGTTATAATTAGAGATGGAGTGGTTTTGTTCTTGTCTATGTGATGGTGATATAACTGCTTGTGTACTGTATTCAATTTTGTATTGTCGCAATTGTTGATATTTCTCGTACAATCGACAGTTTTGTTCTTGAACAAGATGTTATATATATATATATATATATATATATATATATATATATTTAAAAATATATATATATATATATATATATATATATATATATATATATATATATATATATATATATATATATATATATATATATATATATATATATATATATATATATATATATATATATATATATATATATATATATATATATATATATATATATATACGAGCGTAAATGGTTCCTAATTCGTTCCACAGTACGGAGAGTTCGCTGCTTGCGGAGCGATCCCCCGTAGATGGAAAAGGACGTTCGTTTTTTGCAAAGCGATTTCCTTTGCACGTCTTTTGAACCATTTATGGGGTCTTCCAAAAAAAATTTTTGTCCCAAAATATATCAAAATATACCCCAAAATTTGCAAAAATTTCTAGACTTGCCGTGCCGTGATACAAATCAAAATATATAGCATATATTGTATAAAATTTGTTAAATTTTGAGAGCGAAAAAGCTCAGAAAAAAATTTTAAAATTTCGTAAATTTAGAGTTAAAAACGAAAAAGCAAAAATTTCCTGTATATAGCATATAAAAATGTACATATACATAGCATAATTTAGAATATATACTAAGTTTAGGTAGCGCTAGCGCCTCCCGTTTAGATAGAATCCATCTGCAAAGATGGAGCGCTGCCTCCAAGGTAAGCGTAGCACATACCGTACAATTTTTACCACCGATCTGCGTAGTACAACAGCCGTCGCTGTCGACGATAAGTGGCAGATTTCGGCGTTTTGCGCATTCGGGTCCAACCGCGTAGGAGAGCTGCAGCTGGGTAATATGGCTGCTCTGGCGTTCCCGTATGCACGCCAGCAATACGCGTCGCGTTAGGGTAGTAGGGCGGCTACAGCGGAGGGTGGCTAATGGATTTCGACGGGGCGGGTCCACCCTTGACGTCCAGAAAGGGAGGCGCAGGTTGTCCATCGAAGTAGCTGTAGACGGCGTTCCCCATGCGCTCCTTCACGACCAAACGCCACTCGGCAAGCTGCTCGGGCGTCTTCCACTGCAGACCACCGGGCATCGTGAACGCTTCTTCGGGCCCTTCCTGCAAAAACCAAAGCATTATATAGGTATATAAGCAGGCCATTATGTTCTCGTACCGATAGGCAGGGGCGTAACGAGCTCAACAATCTTTCATGTCGACGCCCGTACCGTGGCGAACAGCCACTCTGTATTATCGACCATCCAGTCGCGCACTGGAGGCTGATGATAAAACTTTTCCCAGGCCAACATGTAGGCCGTTATCAAGCGTGGTCCGCTTGCCCAGGCACGGTCCATATCCTTGTGTCTTAATTCATGGTCGATCGTGACCTTGATGACCGTACCAGTTGCTTGACGACCTTCGGTGCTGCGAATATATGCCGCAAGGTCGTAACGCTCGTGAAAAATCCAGCGGTCATGATGGAACCAGTGCTCTGCTGTCGGTAGGGTGAAATCGTACCCTTTATGTGGGAGCTCGATCAACTTGCCGTCAGGGCCCCGATACTTCCACACAAACGACAGCTCCATACGGTACGTGAAAAATGGAGCACCATAGTGGGCGAGCGGCTAGCCTACTGAAGGCTGCAAGTAATGGTAGGCGTATGCATCACGAAGTCCCCTAAGCATGGCCTTAATAGTTCGCATTTCACCCAGTTGAAAACCAAACAGATCCCGCCATTGATCAGGTTGAAATAAATGCGGGTATAGCATCAGCTCTGGGATGAGCTTGGCGGTTAAACAAGCTTGAACCACCCGTAAAGAAGGTGAAGTTACCTCCAACCGAAGGGGATAGAAAGGGACCCCATCTTCCTCGAATTCTGGGAAGATCCACGCAACTCGATAGTACTGGGTAGTGTCCCCAGGGTGAACATTGAACCACTTAGCTTCTTCGTGACCCACGCGCTCTAACACCACTTCCTCCTGAGCCAACAACCACTGTCGCATCGTTGCAGCCAGATAGGGAGCACAGTTGACCAACAAGCTAGCGCCAGGTATGTCTGTGAGGATGACAGCTTCCTTCGAGAGCCAATGCAAAAATTCGCGTCTATGCTCACGCAAAGAAGGATGGAGACGGTCCGGGCGCACAGGGCTCGTGACTGGGAACTCGACTATATGCCATTTCCTGTTGACGGTGTAGTCCCGATAGAGGCTAGACGGTCGGTCGGTTAGGATATTTTGGCGGACTGAGTCCGGTGCCAACTCCTGAGCATGCTCAGAAGGATCAAACCGCCGCCATCGAGGCCCACTTGACTACTCTCGACAACGGGATCATGGAGCAGCCGAATTTGTTTTCACATAACCAGGCGCTCCCGGAACCGTTTGAGGTTCTAGCCACCCTATATAGGCTCTGTTGCTGAGCGGAGAAAGTTGTCCCTCCCGTCTAGGTCGGCGACCAAGGTGAGTCTGCCACCAGGGAATGCTCTGCGAAGAGCGTTCGCCGGGTGTTTCATCAGTCCCCGAGGTGGCCGGTCTATGAACCGGTTGGTTCTGCGCCAGGGGAACGGGTGCCTCTGGGAATGCTGCTGCCGCTACTATAGGAGCATCGTCAGCAAAGACACCGCCTGCATTACCCGCTGCATGTCCCATTGGTTGAGGTGGTTGTTGTGGCACCCCTTGACCCAATGCCTGGACCTGTTGGCAAATCGGTCCCATCTGGATGTCCCCCATATTGTGGATTATGCGGGCTATCGTCTCATTGTTTTCTTCTAGCTCCGCCTCAAGTTTGGTTCGGCGTGCCACCACACGCTGTTGAAGGGCCACATTGAGGGCCTGGTGGGCGTCCCGAATTTCGTCCGCTGTGACCTAAAAGTTCGGTGTCAATAGGCAGGTGCATATTGCTGATATAGTAGGGCATTATATACAGCTCCCATTCCCGAGGGTGAGGCACCGCGATCACCTTGTCTTCGACAGGCATGTCGTCCTACAAAAGACGATAGATTTGCCACGCAACGCGCTCCCCACTTAGCTCGCGGCGATGCCATTCGGCATATGTACTATATTGATGAGCCACGGCAAACGGTGGGCCAACCAGATAAATAACCTTTTCACCCGAGGTAGGTTGAGGAACCTCAACCGGTGGAGAGGGGCGGGGGTAATTCGATGGATTCGTGCAACTCATGCCCCGCTTGCAGTTGTGGGTTTGGGGGAGAAAGAGTAGGTGGTGGGGGAGTCGTTTGAGCCGTAGATACGGTAAGAACCCCTTCAGTAGGCTGTTCTCGCCTACGCTTTGGTTTGCACCAATATCCCTTGTCTAGGCTTGTCCCCTCTCGATAACCTCCCACAGGTTCTTTTTTTCTAGCTGTCGGTTTTCCCTCCTCCATGGGTTCGGGTGCTAGTGTAGGCTCCCGGGGTGATTCTAGAGGCGGTAGGTTGGGAGCACGAGGCGGCCTATACATAGATTGTATCGCGCCTGCAACGGGCGAAGGCAACCGGTCAGGTTGTGAAATGAAGTCTGCAGCCACCGGTTGTCCGGCCATCACCACTTTCACTATCTGCACTTCGTCTTCCTCTTCCGAACTTTCGGACTCAATGACTTGCAGTGGTGGGGCTGGGGCGCGGGACGTAGACGGTTTGCCGCAAACTTCGCAACGCGACTTTGTGTTTTGGCCGTCTCGGCTCGGTCAACCACAACAGTTGGCCGTACCCGTTCCGTGACCGGGTCCACTTCCATAGGCTCGAATGACACCGTCGGTGCGTCAGGGATTTTGGCTTTCCCTAGCAACCGCAGTTGCTCCTCCGGAACTTCCTGAACCGGCGAGTGCGGGAGTGGACGCATCGATTGCCGAAACATCGTTGCTTGGCGCGCACGTCTGCTCAACAGTTTTAGGCGATGCACGGAGTCGAATTTTGATCGAGATGTCCAAATCCGTTCCCGAGGTTCACCCAAGCCCTGCAAGCGAGCTCGGATACACCCGCGGATAATTTCCCTGAGGTCCTCAGGCAGAGAAGCACGGTCTAGGCTGGTCAGGGCCGTCCCCCAGGTTTTGTGTCTCTGTCTGACAGGTTGTCGTCTAATAGATTGAAGAAGTTGGTCACGCTGGCGGAAATGGGCTTCCTCCTCATGAGGTCGGTTATAGCGAGACAGACCGGTAACGTGACGCAATCCGGTAATAGGGCCCAGACGCATATGTCGAGCGTCTCGAATAGTGTCCACAGTGTTGGACCGTTGCCCGAATGCGATTGTCACGTTACTGATCTGGACCGCCTCCCAGAACAGGTCTTTGCCTGCTGCCATATATAGTCGCCGCGTGAGTTCTTGTAGGGTTGTCAGATCGTCGATAGCATAGACAAACAAAATTGGTGTAGGCAAGGGGGGCAGACCCTGCGCAGCCTCCAGAACTGCCTCCCTGAGCTCCAGTTTTGGCGACTCCAGAGCGAACCGCAAGGCGGTTTCGTGCAAACTAATGTTACACACCGCGTAGCCGCCCCATTCCCGGTCGTCGTGTTCGGGGATTCCATATGCTCTTATGAATTGCACCCGATTTGCTCGACGACATAGGAATGAAACGTTACGCCATACCTCCGTGAGCTCTACCATACGGTCCTCAAACCCGGGTAATCCAAGCCATTTGGCCAGGCGTTGAGCGTCGTTGTGAGCTCCGACCGCGATGTAGAGGACGTTTTGCTCCGGATTGAAGAGCTCGCAAAGGGTCGTCATCACGATGTCGTAGTCGGTCTGGGTGTGAAGCATGTACCCGACCATGGTGACAAAGCGCCGGACTGGTTGACTAGTTGAGCCGGGCACTGGACCTGCGATTTGGATGGTGGAGGCTGACTCGTCCTGCAACTGACCAAAAGCGGGGCGCAGTAGACCCTCGCAATCAAAACAAACATAGCCGCTTTGCATAATAGCACGAATTTCGTCTAAACTATTGATCAGTTTGAACAGGTTGTCAATTAGGGTCACATTTCGCTGCCTAGCAATTCTACGCAAATGCGAAATCAAATTCAGATGGTTTGTACGAAAATGTCTAGTATCAGCAAAACCAGCGTCTACCACGACCAAACTGGTCTGCTCCCAAGTGCGCCAATCGTGCTCGTCCGTGATGGTCTGGATGGCGCTGAACCGCTCTGCGTTCATCCGCCAGCGTACTTCCAGCTCGTCTCGTGTGGTTGCCAAAAGGCTGGAACCCCGCAGTGGTGCACTAACAGAGGGGCGATCTAGGGACTCCCGGGCTGAGGGACGAACACTTTTTCCCCATATAGCGACGCTGTCGCTCACGCCTCCTCCTTCTAGCCAGACGACGACGAGTTAGCATACCCCGCTCCCCTGCAGAGAGATCCCCATCACTATCGCTATCTGTGGCGATGTTATCGTCAGTCGTCACTATAGTACGACCCATGGACAACTGGAGGAGGGGATCTACCCTTCCGGGATTTGGGTTCGGAATCCGAGTCCCTGTCCCACAAGGACATCTTGGCCAAATTTTTAGTCCGTCGAGTAAATCAAATGAATCAAATAATCAAGTTAATGCACCGTTGAAATAAGAAAAGAAAAACATGTATATAATATATATCATTACTGAAAAATACTTAACAATTTTTGCTGAACAAGCACATAACACAAATAACATGTATTTGTGTTGGCACGGGGGTTCTGAATTTGGTCGAAACGCGCGTTTCGAGCGAAATTCCTCTAGTTAACACACAAAACAAGGTGTTAGTTCAGAGAGGAAACGAAGCCTTTGTTTCCCTCCGAAGTACCATCCTGCATGGGAATTTGTGCTAATAGTTCAAAAGAAGCGTTGGAATAGTTGGAAAAGTTAAGACGGGGGCGTGAGGGTGCTGGGGTAGGGGTTTATGCCGGTGCTGGAGTAGGTGCAGTGCGATCCACAAGTTTTGGCTGATGGTCTGGCTCTCCATCAGGTAGTGCAACCTTTTTCAAACGATTTACATGAACTGTTTCTGTGCGATTTTCAGCATTTTTTGGATCGGAACTATGTCTACGTTCTGGTTATCATGCACCTTAACTATCCTATACGCTCCATTGTACCTAGGTGCCAATTTTGGTGATTTGCCTAGGCCAACCGGTACCCCTTCGATATTTTTATATGCCACATCACCCACAGCGTAGAAGTTTGGTTTGACCTTTTTATCATAGCGCTGTTTTTGCTTTTTGATTGCATCCTCCATACAGATTTTGGCCATGTCCCACGAATTTTCGAGTATATCTATGAGTTCATATCTATAATTTTTGACTGACGTAGGTTCACCACCAAAATCTGAGTGGCAAAGGCCGATTGGTAAAATTGGATCCCGTCCATGCATTATGAAAAATGGCGTCTCGTGTAGCGTGTCATGTAACGAAGCTCTATAGGTAAAAAATATCCAAGGTAGTATCAGATCCCAATTGAGGAACCACCCTATTTCTCTCCCGGCCTACAGACCCATCGCCTATATAAGGCTTACCCACAGACAGTAAAATTGTCAAGCGAACCACCCCCTTTCCCATCTTGTATTCTAGCTAATACAGTGTCTTTTCTTTCAAGACACTGTATTAGCTAGAATACAAGGGGGGAAGGGGGGCTGGTTAGCTTGACAATTTTACTGTCTGTGGGCAAGCCCTATATAGGCGATGGGTCTGTAGGCCGGGAGGAAAATAGGGTGGTTCCTTTCGCAGTTTTACTGTCACGGAGGTAGGCGTAGATTGCCGCTTTGCTCAGTGAAGCTAGGAGGTAATGTGCAAAAAATAGTCTACAAGGACAGCGCGGGGTTAAATGCAGCTGGTCGCTATATCTGTCCGAGTGGGGTATAAAAAATCGTTATACATGGGAATGTGACCCTGGAGTATTTGGTAAGTAGGCTCTAAAAAACCCTGAATAACAAATTATAGCTCACAGTATAGCTCAAACTTGACGTGAATATGTTTCTGTAGATGTCGGTGTTGACATAAGTTTGGATCAAAAAGTATGGATAAGCTCAAAACTATATTTGCTCAAAAACCTGATACAACACAAGTTACTGTCATGTTAACTTCAACACAAGTTAACACAACACAACGACAGTTTCAAGTCATGTCGACCTGCTAATGGAGCTACGACTACTGCCACTACTACCACCACCACCACACAACCACAACTGGTTTTATACTACTCCTGCTGTACGACTGTTGCTGCTGCTACAGCTGCGATGACGACCACTACCGACAACGATTTGAAACGCTTTTGCATAGCTCCGTAGAGAAACAAAGGACACTGTTTGCTTTGGAATGTTGGACATTGGATACGTTGGATATACTTATAACTAGGAACAAGCAGCAATTTTATGCAAAAGTTGTCAGCCACTTTTATCACTTTCGCAAAGTTTGAACCTGTCGCCTTGCAATGTTATTTTCTTATTATTAGTTGAAAACAAATTGTTGCATTTGCAAATACAAGCTGCATTTTTTCGAATTTAGCTGCCTCATCGTGCACAGTGTGTACTAATTGACAGTTTGAAAGTTTCATTTACTTCGGTTTCATATAACCCTTTAATACCCAGAGCTGCCATTTGGCACATCAAGTGATTAACACCCAGTCAGGAGCTGTAAAACTTGAATTGTCTATTCTAATCAGCTGAGCTCAAATGTTTTTTCAGGAAGTGTAGATCTTTGTATGTAGTGGCCAGTGTTGGCAGTCTCGGTCTCGGGCTCGGTCTCGGTCTTGTAAAAAACCCGAGACTAGGCTGGTCTCGGTCTCGGTTGCAAACCCGAGACTTGCCAACCCTGGTAGTAAGTTAATTTTGAACCTAGAGCCACACAACCGAAACCAATGCTTCCCTAAGCAATGTGCATATTTAACGTTTTTCATCGCAAAAGTAGTATTTTCTTTGTCACTTCATTATTTTGATTGCGCCGATTTTCGATTGCGCCGCCAGCATTCAATTTTATTTTTATCAGATACAGCAAATGTTGTACTCTATTGCTAGCCTTCAACTATGGCAAGCGCTCGGTCTTTGTGTTAAAATTCTGAAGTGAGGTATGTAATACACGTGCTTGAGCGATGGTGCAATTTTTTCGCAAATTCTCAACGTTAAGCGCTTATAACTAAAAAACATTACGTCCTAAACCCTTAATCGGCTGATTACGTTTTGTTCACCATTCATTACTCTATCGAATATTGGTTTCGCGATCTCTCTACGATGAACGATAACTCAAGCATTGTCAAAAACTAGAAGGTGTCAGAATCAGGCTGCCTGGAGTGATATGCTCTGGGTATTAAAGGATTAATAAGGAAATGTTGAATCACAAATATTGCAATATTTTTTGTCTGGTCGCATTTTTTTGGTAATATTAGCTTCAAACCGCTCATTTGTAATTTCGCGGGTCGACAATTTTCACCCTCAACACCCCCCACCCTCAACTCCCCACCCCCCCCTCTGATGGCCAAGAAAGTGCCCCAAAAATGCGTAAAAAATTGAAAATTTCTGAAAAATTTTCGGCTGTCGCCGAAAAATGGCCAAACCTAGGGACCACCCCCCCCTTGCG
The DNA here is from genome assembly GCA_030248245.1 of Trissonchulus sp. WLG1_4. Lineage (NCBI taxonomy): Eukaryota > Metazoa > Nematoda > Enoplea > Enoplida > Ironidae > Trissonchulus > Trissonchulus sp. WLG1_4. The sequence goes on from JASANF010017888.1 coordinate 74,458, forward strand.
CCAGGGGTCGGGCACCCCCCTCAAAGATTCCCTCCGTGCATCTAACACAAAGTATTAAATTAGTTACTACACAGAATGTCAATGTCAATGTCAGAATGTCACCAATCTGTCAAGTCAAGGAATAGTAATGTTACCGATCGGCTTCATAGTCTAGTAGTTAACGCGACAAATGCATATAGGTAAAAACCACGTCGTAGTGGTAAGCACGTATATGCGTAGGCTTACCAACGGCTAAGCCTTGAAGTATTACCCTTAATTGTGGAAACGTCACATAAATCAGAAATACGAGCAATCTACGCTGCAAGAAGCAGCGTAAAGACCTGTCGCCAATGCGATGCCGACAGGAAAACCCCTCCTCAACGCCAGTAATTCTGAGCCTTCCGTTCCCGCAGCGTATTATGTGTATATATTTTTAGTAACACTGGACTTTTAAACAAACAGAATTTATCCAATTTGTATATTGTATTTTTTTTTTTTTTGTATATATATATTTATATATATATATATATATATATATATATATATATATATATATATATATATATATATATATATATATATATATATATATATATATATATATATATATATATATATATATATATATATATATATATATATATATATGTATATACAAATCGTGAATCGTGTACTAATCGTGAATAAATTGTCAACTGGGTATAGCTTACAAAAAAAATACAAAAAAGTTACAAAAAAATTACAAAAAAGTTACAGAAAATTTTTGCACTCACATGTCACATTACAAAAAAAATTAAATAAAAAATACCAAAAAATACAAAATTATTACAAAAAATGACAAAAAAGTTACAAACTTGCACAGTGAAATTACAAAAATGTGACATGAAAATTGAAAAATTTATTACAAATTGGTTTGTAATAAATTTGTAATTTTTTTGTAATATTTTTGCAATCAGTTTTTTCTGTGATCCGAAATTGCGAATTTCTTATAAATCGCCATCGAACACTTCGGATGGTATTCGGACTTCGGAGGGGTTCCGAACATCTAATGGACGTTTGAAAGGTTTGGACGTCTTAATTTTATTTAATTAAGGGGGTAGTGTCGCGAAAGCAGTCGATTTTGCGCGACTGTAAAACTTGTTCAGTAAAATGTTAGAAATTGTTCTTTCTATATTTTAAAAATATATCAAAAGGCAAATTATTTTGCCAAGTTTCAGCAAAATTGGTGCAGCATATAGTTTGCAATAATGTCTCAAAGTCGGAAAATTGATGAAAAAAAAACCTATTCACATTTCATTTTTTAGTCACATTTATCAATTTTTCTGTTTAGTTTTTTTACACAGACTAATAGCACATATGTTGTAGTTTATGCACACAAAATTTAGTGCAGATTACTGTAGCGGCTGTGGAGTAATACTAGTTTGAACTGTGAAGGTGTACTTAAACTGCAAAATAGTAACAGCAATAATGATAAATTGTGGAAAATCTAGACGCTTATTTTCGAATCTGAAGAAAAACGAACCTTCAATTTTCTTTTTTTCTTGTTTGTCGCAAAAAATTGTGCGTCCACACATGATGTGTACTTCACAAGCTGGCCAATCTGATATCTGGCTTGATTTTTCGAACTTTTATGTCCCTATTGTGTGATGTCTGGCTTACTAATGACGATTGGTCCAAGATATTTGTCAATATTGATAGTGTGATGTCTGGCAGTAATTATTTGATACCATACAGCGTTAGACTAGCTTCTCATTGAATGTACTGCTTCAAAACAAAAAGTTCTATTTTCACAGCCTATGAGCAAAACTGCTTTCGCGACACTACCCCCTTAAGTCATAAATGCAGTCTAAAACTGATATATTGGATTAAATTCGGATAAAATATGACATTATTAAGATGTCACTGTTGACTGGTTCATCAATCAATGCTCTCAACTAGTCAATTTTAGGCACCTTAATTTCATCCGAAATTTGTCTTAAGGTGGCGCTCCTGAAATATGACTTTTCTAAAAACGGCATTTTGAGACCAATTTTGGATGCAGAATAGCAAGCTGGTGTAAAGGTATACCCAAACACAAAATATGAAGTTGATTGATACTAATTAGCATTCACTCTCACTGTAGTCCAAACGTGAGTGGAATTTCGGCTTGCGATTTTTCCACCTCAGGGGAAGCATTTTTGTAATAGAACCGCTATCCATAATTGTGTATAGCCATTCGAGCAAAAACCCACCACGTTTGTCGGAAAAAAAAACCCACCCCAGTTTCTGAGCTTAGGGTGGTTAAATTGGTACCAATTTTTGTGTGCAATAAAACACCCTCTAAACAGGTCAGACTGAAGCGGGGGGGAAAAATTATTTTCGATTCTAATCACCGGAAAAAATAATTTCGAAATGTCACTGAAAAATGACGGAAAAACGAAGGAAAAATTTCCTTCACATTTCCTCTCTATTTCCGTCAAATTTCCTCCAATAACAATTCTCACTT
>JASANF010017890.1:0-21365 GCA_030248245.1 Trissonchulus sp. WLG1_4
CATCCCCACTACCCTATCCCAATTCCCACCCACCTTGTCCTGACTCTGCCCACTGTTGATCTCCTCGGCCGTGGCCAGCACCTTTGTGGCAATCTGGGTGGGAATGGGCACGCCCAGTTTGGAGAACAGCGCCCCGAACACCCGGCCCACGCCTCCCACCTCCTCCACGTTCAGCGACTCAAAGTCCACAATAGCACCACTCGGCCCGGAGATATCATACTGGCGCCTCTTGTTGGGGTCCGACAAAATGGCATAGGCAATGGAAATGTCCTACAAATAAACCAGTGATCTTCTGCCAGTTTTATTTGCTTTTGTTAGGATATATATTCGGTTTACGATCATTTCTACAATTATTATTTTATTGCAATAAAAGTATTTTGTTAACCCTTTGACGCCCAGAGGTTCTCTCTCTAGGCAGCCAGACTTAGACACCTTCCTGTTTTTTGGCCATTGCTCGAGCTAGTGCGTCGTAGAGAGCTAGCGAAACCACCATTCGATAGAGAATTTAATTGTGATCAAAACGTAATCAGCCGATTAAGGCTAGGACGCACCGTTTTTTAGTTATAAGCGCTCAAAAATGAAAGCTTGTGCAAATTTTGCGCCATCGCTCAGGCATAAAACTCAGGCTCAGGCATGTACCTCACCCGAGAGTATTAACACAGCAACCGTGCGCCTATCATAGTTGACTGCTAACAATAAACTACAAGTTCCGCTGTATCTGATGCACAAAAAGCAGACTGCTAGAATTGCTACTAAATATCACAATGAGGTTGTAAAGAAAATACTACTTTTGCGATGAAAAAGTCAAACTTTCACATTGCTTAATCAAGCATAGGTTGTGTTGTCTGGCAGCAGGACTAAAATTGGGCCACTAAATGCAAAGATCTGCGATTTCTGAAAAAACAATTCGAAGATCAGTTGACTAAAACAAGGCTAGCCAAGCTTTATAGCTCCCGATAAGGCATCCACCAGGTGGGGTATATACCTGACGTTCCCAGTGCGCGTCAAAGGGTTAAACTGTCGAGTGTCGACTATAAGTAAAAGCATTCTATAACCTGTGGACCAAGGGGGTACCCATGGGGAAAATGGGAGGATTTCCCCCTCCTCCGAAATTTTTTCAATAATAATACACAAAATACCGAAATAGTACACATGGGGACCCGAGTCCCGACTTCTGGTCTTTAATGACCAGCCGGAAAAAATTTCCGATGCGTCAGCAATAGACCAAATTTGGCCTAATAATAAAAAATTCTCCAATATTTGTCCACGAATTGTGTTTAAATTGCTAAAAAGAGCTTTTCAAGCCAGGGTTTTTTTTCAAAATCGGATTTCATCATTCTAGCGTCATTTTTAAACTTCTGTCGTCATTTTTATTTTTCGTTCGTCAAAATTACATATATAATTGCTTTACAGTACCGTTGCGCTGCAGCAATATTGCTAGTAGAGTTAGCGTTATCTTACAGTGGTGTACCGAGGCATAAATTTTCAGCCAAAATTTTAAAAATTGGCATTTTTATGAAATTTAATAAGATTTTTACTCAAGTTTTGGTCCAAAAGTTGTTGAAATGGGTGTTTTTTGACGCAGAAAAGGTATAAATTTTAATTTTTTTTGAGAGGGGGGTCAAAATATAGTAGACCCATGGGGTACTGAAAGGTTTGGTGCTGCTACAGTGCTACCTGTACCTATGCTTGTATATATGTACACAGGGTCTCAGTCCGGTGGGGTGGGGGGGGGGCATGTCCCGGATTTTTCATAATTTTAGTGGTCTTGTCCCGACATCTTGGGGACTTAATCTGAGAACAACCTCAAAATTTCCAACTTTTGCCTGAAAATGGGATTTTTTGCGAAATTTAGATATTTTGCAATTTTTTAGCCTTTTGCTCATTTTTAAGGCAATCTGGGGCAAATTTTGAGTTTTCGGGAACCTTTTTTCACTTTGAGGAGGGTTTGCTTCTTCCGTAATCTCAAATCTGGGGGCGGAGCTTGCCCCCCAGACGCCCCTTGTACATCTGTGTGCCGAAGATTTCGGTTAATTTTATATAAGTCAAAAAATTTCGGAGATTTTAACAAAAAAAAATTGCAGATAGAGCGCATATTGTCCAAACATTATAATAATTTTGGCCGACCGAAAACATCAGAGCTAAAATTTGAGCTCAGAATACCAAGAACAGTAAGCCAGAAGGATGCAGGAGTTTAAAAACGACAACCCTTAAAAACAAAAAATTGGAGATTTTTCACTTTTTAGGCCAAACTTGGTCAAGTGGAGACGTATCAGAAATTTTTTTGAGCCGAGAAATTAAAATCAAATCACGTCAGAACTCAGAAGCATAAGGCCACATCAGATAGGGCACTAGATAGGCATATAAATGAACTCGTGCACACATGCAGTGCCTTTGATGAATGATAATAACAACTAGTCGGGTGGCTACAACGGGTTGCCGACAGTGGGTAAAGGACCCTCTATTCTAGGTAGAGGACCCTCTGTTCGTGTTCAGGAGCTCAAATTACCCCTAGAAACATCCAAATCTCAATTTTGAAAATTGACCCCTTTGGCCCCCTGGGGCATGGTACCCTAGGGAGGGGAGCTTGGCGGGGTCCACGAGGGTTCTAGGCAAAAATGGACCCCGGATTCGTGTTCAGGGGGCCAAATTACCCCTAGAAACAGCAAAATCTCAATTTCGAAAAATTGACCCCTATGACCCCCTGGACCCCCTGGGAAGGGTACCCTGAGGGGGTCATAGGGGGGGTCCAGGGAGGTCCTAGGTAGAAATGGACGTCAGATTCGTGTTCAGGGGCCCAAATTACCCCCAGAAACATCAAAATCTCAATTTCGAAAATTTGAGCCCTGAGGACCCCCTGGACCCCTTAGGAGGGGTACCCTGAGGGGGTCATAGAAGGGTCCAGGGGAGGCCTAGGTAAAAATGGACCTCGGATTCGTGTTCAGGGGCCCAAATTACCCCTAGGACCATCAAAATCTCGATTTTGAAAATTTGACCCCTGAGGACCCCCTCATTTTGAGGGTCACATGACCCGGCCCCCCGAGGGGTCACGGGGTCACCAAGGTGGGGGGCACAATCACTTAAGGGGGGGACCCTTCCATCAAAGTTTGGTTCATATCCATAAAGTATTACCTCAGAAAAAACGCTTACAAACAAATGGTCATACCAAAAATAATATTAATATATATATACACTATCCTAATCATAATGATAATGGACGACTCGACAAACGATACCCAGAATTTGAAAGTACTATACTTGTTATCCAGACGTTTACCTTTCAATTCGCATGTACTCGTCTGGTTCCCAAGTTATACGCCACGTAAAGCAGAGTTATTTTTTTGTTGCATCCAGCAACGCCTAATACGATGCTACTGAAAGCACAGTACTTATTATCAGATCCATCCAAAGATGTAAAAGAAACGCTAGCGCTTCGTATTACTGTACTTTGCTGTAATTTTCTCTTAATCAGGGCGTAAATTGGAGTTATTTTTACTCCGCGAATCCTCCGCGACAGACCACTCTTCGTAGTTAGTCATTTTTGAGGTTAATCAGAAAAAGGGTCCTAACTTTCGCTATGACTGTCGTAGGATCATAAAATCAGTGTCACAAGAAAGACAAATTTTTGCACTTTCAAATGATATGTTACATGAGGGCGTAATACCCAAAAACAAGTCAAAATTTCAAATTATAATTTTTGACGTATGTTTGACGTTACGTTACGAGGTCATGTCACCCATCATTTTAAAGCTCTGGCAATTTGCTTTAAAATGATGCTAAAATTATCGCTCTACCACGTAGGTATCGAGAGTTATGCCCCCTTAAACCCTTTGCTAAAAGGGACTGACTACGTAGATCACACCATGTGTGATCAAATCTCACTGTCGGTGCCCTAATGCTAAAATTTAAAAAATGTGAACTTTCCAGATGTTTTTACCAAAACCATGATGGTACTTACGGATTTTGTCTAACTAGTCTAAACTAGACCCACTAGACTTGTTAATATATATATATATATACTATACTATCCTATTAATAATGATAATGGAAGCATCGACTAGCTGTACCCTGAATCTGATCGTACCAGATGTGCTATCTAGACGTTTGCCTTTCGATTAGCGTGCAGCCTCCAGGTTCTCAAGTTATACGCCACGTAAGACGTAGTTATTTGTTTGTTGCTATAAGCAACGTTTAATACATTAATAATGAAAACCCAATACATAGTATCGGCTTCATCCAACAGTCAATAAGAAGCGCCATTACTTTTTATTTTTGTAATTTACAGTCTGTATGATTTTTAAGGAACGTAAATTGGAGTTATTTTTACTCCGCAAATCCTCCGCGACAGACCACTTTTGTAGTTAGTCAATTTTGAAAATTAACCAGAAAAACTGAAATAACTTTTGCTATGAACGTCGCAAAAACATAAGAATGATATCACTGGATAGACAATTTTTAGCGCTTTCCAATGAAATGTCACATGACTGCGCCACTTTCTGAAAATGGGTCTAAAATCGAAATAAAAAATATGGCGTCCGATCAACGTTACTTCACAGGGTCATGTGACCCATCATTTGAAAGCTCTATTAATTTGCTGACGAATGACGCTTAAACTATTACTGTACCACCACTGTATCAAAAGTTATGCCCCCCCGAAAACTTTTACTAAAAAGGGCTGACTATACAGATCACACCATAGGTATATATGGGATCAAATCTCCATGGAAATGCATTTGGGCTAAAATTTTGAAATTTTCTGCAAATTTTAAAATGTAAAATAAAATAGACTCGCTTGAATAAGTCTGATCTGGTCGAACTAGTCTAAACTAGACGCACTAGACTTGTTAATATATATACACTATCCTAATCATAATGATAATGGACGACTCGACAAACGATACCCAGAATTTGAACGTAATATACTTGTTATCCAGAAGTTTACCTTTCAATTCGCATCTACTCGTCTGGTTCCCAAGTTATAGGCCACGTAAAGCAGAGTTATTTTTTTGTTGCATCCAGCAACGTCTAATACGATGATACTGAAAACACAGTACTTATTATCGGGTCCATCCAAAGATGTAAAAGAAACGCCAACGCTTCGTATTACTGTACCTTGCTGTGGTTTTCTCTTAATCAGGGCGTAACTTGGAGTTATTTTTTCTCCGCGAATCCTCCGCGACAGACCACTCTTCGTAGTTAGTTATTTTTGAGGTTAATCAGAAAAAGGGCCGTAGCTTTCGCTATGACTGTCGTAGGATCATAAAAATAGTGTCACAAGAAAGACAAATTTTTGCACTTTCGATTGATATGTTACATGAAGGTGTAATACTCAGAAACAAGTCAAAATTTCAAATTATAATTTTTGACGCACGTTTAACGTTACGTTACGAGGTCATGTCACCCATCATTTTAAAGCTCTGGCAATTTGCTTTAAAATGATGCTAAAATTATCCCTGTACCACTTAGGTATCAAGAGTTATGCCCCCTTAAGGTGGTAGTCACGTTTTCGCAGCTTTTTTCAATGTTCTATTTTGTAGCAATTACTAAATCAATTTACAAGCGGTCTTTTGCATATTATTAATCAACTTATTTTTTTACAAAATTCCAATTTTTCAAGAGTCGGTGTTACTTCTAGGGTGCACGCCAACTATTTTGGTGAAGCTCATCAGCTCAATTTTATGCATTTTTCCCCGTATTTCGTTATTTCTTCACTGTGGTAAAAAAAATCCGCATGCAATTACGTAATTTATACCAAAGGCACGTTGATGTGTTATGAAACTGCTGGTATGCTTAACTAAACATAATAATTTAGCAGATTTTACAGTGAGCAAAAGTTTGCCTCAAATTTTTCTAAAAAGTCAAGAAACGGCAGTTTTTATGACTTTGGTAGGCTGTAATTAAAAAAATAACCTTTTCACTCAATTCGAAAAAGGTATAGGGCAAATTTATTTGGCTACTGTCAAATAAGCTGTTTTCGCATTCTTATGAACGGAACGGGATATTGGTTACTTCAACTGAAATCACTCATTATGCTCAGAAATGACGGATTTTTTAAAAAATTTTAATTCAGTTAAATAGGGCATCATTGGGGTCAGCTCATAATACATTAAGCACAGTTTTCCCGTACCCGTTGAAAAAATGGCAGATAAAAGTTTTAAAAATGACGTTTCAGGAGACTGAAGAAAATTTGCAATTTTTGAAGGGGTTTATTAACACTGCCAATGCTCCTGGCTGCTGTGACATATACTAACCAAATTTTGCAGGTATAATAAATGCATACGGGACTATGTACACGTAAATTATTGTGCAAAGTGGTTATCGGTATTTCGTGATATTGGCATGAGAAGTCAGAATTGAGGTAAAATAACTTCAAAGTTACGGATCGCCTAGAACAACTAACAGAAATATGTCATATTTTAGCTGAAAATATTCTTAAAATAAATTGGGTTAGACCTTTTTTGATTGGCTTTTCTGAGTAGTGTAAGAGCCACAGAAATTTGCATACAATTTTGTAAGTCCTCAAAAAATACACAAAAAATCCAGTTTTTTAGATACAAATTAACCGTAAAAGTTTGAATCAATGTCAAAATTAGCTGAAATATTGCTATTTACATTCGCAATGTTCGTGCCAAGTTTGGTTATGTTCCATCAAGTAACTTTTGAATTATTGCATAAACTTCGAAAACGTAACTACCACCTTAAACCCTGTGCTAAAAGGAACTGACTACGTAGATCACACCATGTGTGATCAAATCTCACTGTCGGTGCCCTAATGCTAAAATTTAAAAAATGTGAGCATTCCTGATGTTTTTACAAAAACCGATGATGGTACTTACGGATTTTGTCTAACTAGTCTAAACTAGACCCACTAGACTTGTAATAATAATATTAATTAATATACTTATACTATCCTATTCATAATGATAATGAAACTCACAACTCCACATTAAAGTATCAGTTAGAACCATGTGTGGCATTATGACGTTTAGCTTTCGAATCTCGGGCAGTCGCTTGGTTCCAAAGTTATACGCAGCGTAAAATGGAGTTATTTGTCTGTTGCTAAGAACAACGTTTAAACGTTGTTACTGAAACCACGGTACTTAGCATCTGTTTCATCAAAATGTCTAGAAGAAGCGTTAATGCTTCATACTACACTGCTAAGCTGTGACTTTGAGTTTAAAAGGGCGTAAAATGGAGTTATTTTTCCTCCGCAGAATCCTCCGCGACAGGCCATTTTTGTAGTTAGTTATTTCTGGAGGTTAACCACAAAAATGGCCACAGCTTAGGCTAGTAACATCGTAGAAAGATGACTATTACGTCATTGGAAAGACAATTTTTAGCGCTTTCAAATGACATATCACATGATGGCGCAACTTTCTGAAAATAAGTCCAAATTTTACTTTCTAAATTTTGACGTACGCTAAACGTCACGTCACATTGTCATGTGACCCTTCATTTGAAAGCTCTAACGATTTCCTTCCAAATGACGTTAAAATTATAATTGTACCATTACCGTATCAAAAGTTATGGCCCCTGAAAACTTTTCTTAAAAGGGGCTAACTGTACAGATCACACCATGGGTGATCAAATCCCGAAACAATTGAATTTAGGCAAAAAATTTAAAAATTTTTTGTTCATCTTTAAATAATGTAACATAAAATAGACTAAACTAAGACAAATACTATTAGTCTAACTAGTCTAAACTAGACGCACTAGACTTGTAATAATAATATTAAATATACTATCCTATTAATAATGATAACGGAGGTGTCACCTAACTCAATAATATCTTGGCTAGAACAATGTACGATAGTGTAACGTTTAGCTTCTGTTTCGCAATCGGTGTCCAATTAGTTGAATTATAACTAGCGTAAAACAGAGTTATTTTGTTTCTATGTAGTACACATAATGTTCTAACTTCCATGATAAGAACAGTGAAAACTATCGTCGCATTTGTAAAGCATTAACAGCGAATTAGACAGAAACGTTTAACTTTTGATTTGGCTGTAGTTAGCTAAATGTCAAATTATAGTCTACGTAAAACGGTGTTATTTTAACTTACCATTACTCCGCACCTCCGCGAGTGATGTGCACAGTTAGCTGTAATTTTAGAACATTCTATGTCACTTGTAATCATCATGTCATATCATCGAAGTTCGAAGTTTCAACTTCGTACAAATACCTACATTAAACTAAAAAGCATTGGCAATCATGGCCAGTCGACACGACACCAGATTTCAACATTCTGTTCTTAGTTCTAATCAGATTTGCGCAGTGCAGATTTAAGCATTCTTTTTTACATTCATATAGCACTATAAGCATCATCTGATAAAGTAATGATAATCTTTAAGTTTTACAGTTTTTTGCCAAAATTAGTCTTGAAAAATAAGGTGCGTTGCCTTAAGGGGGCGCTCTGAGTAACTTTATAAACATCAAATGAAAGCTAGGTAGTTTAATTTGGAACAACTTTTCTTCTTGAGTTAAGGTGGTAGTATCGCCAAAGCAGTTTTGCTCATAGGTTGCAAAAATAGAGCTTTTTGCTTTAAAATCGTATATACGTTCACTGAGAAACTAGTTCAATGCTATATATGCTGTGTTAAATTATTACTGCCAGACTCTAGACTACCAATATTGACCAATATCTTGGACCAATAACTATTAGCAAGAGTACATAATAGGAAGAGTATGACACTCCGTATTATGCCTGGCAGTGCGCGTCCAATGCGGAGAGCGAAATAGGCTTTTTATGTACGGTTTTGAGGATGGGGATAAGAAAAAAGAAAAATGAAGGTACATTTAATATTATTGCTACGAGTACTTCACAGTTTCCGCACAGTTTCACAGTTCAAACAGGTAATATAATATTCCGCAACCAATCGAGCAATTTGTACTAAATTTTGTGTGCATAAACTACAACATATATCATTACAGTCTGTGTCAACAAACTAGACAAACAAACAGACTGATAATTACAGCGAAATTATCGAATGTGAAGAGGTTTTCAAAACGTTATCCGAATTCGCGACCTCACTGCTAACAGTATGCTGCATCAATTTTAATGAAACTTGGCAAAAATGTTTGCCTTAACACATATTTTCAAAATATATGAAGAACAATGTTTTGTCTTTTACTAGAAAAGTTTTAGTTGCGCAAAATCGACTGCTTTCGCGACACTACCCCCTTAAACAACGAAAACTTGACCGAAAAATTTTATCGCCCAAAGTAGGATATTCAGAGCGCCCCCTTAATGATCCGGTCGAACTAGTCTAAACTAGACCCACTAGACTTGTAATAATATTATTAATATATATACACTATCCTATTAATAATGATAATGGAAGTGTCGACTAAGTGTACCCAGATTCCGAAAGTACTATACGTGTTATCCAGACGTTTACCTTTCAATTCGCCTCCAGTCGCCTGGTTCCTAAGTTATACGCCACGTAAAGCAGAGTTATTTTTTTGTTGCAGTAGCAAGCAACGTCTAATACGATGCTACTGAAAACACAGTGCTTAGTATCGGCTCCATCCAAAGGTCTAAAAGAAACGCCAACGCTTTGTATTACTGTACTATGCAGTAATTTTTACTTAAGGTGACGCTCAGGGGAACCGACTTTGGCGTTTAATTTTTTTCAGCGACATTTTTGACCATAATGTCTTGAAGGAAAGTTGTTCAAAATGAAAATAGCTTTCATTTGATGTGCATATTGTGATAAAAAATTTTTTTAAATTTTTTGGACAATTTTGTAGTCGTAGCAGAAAATTTTTTGTTTCCATATAAAATGAATACTCATATCATTGAAATATGCGGTTTCTTAGCTTTAAATTGATGTATTAAACTTAAGAATACGTTGAAGTTTTGCTGAGTTATTTAGCCGTGAAAATAGCAAATCCAAAATGAAAAACCTACAAAGCTGATAAATCTTCGAAAATGTCAAATTTTTGATTTAATTTCTTAAAAAATTGAGTATGGCTTTTTGTAACTTTTCCAACGGAAATATGCAGTCCTAGGAAAGGTCTAATTTTTGAAAAAGTGAAGTGTGTGGGCAAACCTTACATTTTTGCGTAGCGAAATCGACTACTTTTTTTTGGATCTGGGTCCCAGCTGCCGTTTGCGATTGAGTTGAAAATTTGCACAATGAAAGAAATAATATAAATGCAGACGTGAAAGTTTTTCGATTTTCAAATTATGGCCCGCAGCACTTTTTGTAGTCGCTCAAACACGACTGATTTTTGAAAAATCGATTTTTTGCAAAATCAAAAATAAAAATAAAAAATCGAAGATCAATCACGTCTAGATTTTTGAGAGATCTTTCTATTGATACCAAGATCATCAAAATCCGTTGAAGTTTCGCTGAGCTAGGTCAAAAACAAAATTAGTGTGAATAGGAAATTCGACATGGTCATAAAATTTGACACATTCACATTAAAGTGCTGAACTGTATTGTAAATAGGTTTTTTTCGTGTCTCTTTGATATACAATTAAAGTGATATTGCTATTTATTGCATGAGCTGAGCGCCAAACGTGAGTTTTGTTGCTGAGCGCTACCTTAAGATGGGCGTAAAATGGAGTTAATTTTAGTCCGCGAATCCTCCGCGACAGACCACTGTTAGTAGTTAGTTACTTTTGAGGTTAATCAGAAAAGAGGCCCGCAACTTTCGCTATGAGTGTCGTAGGACCATAAAATTAGTGTCACGAGAAAGAGAAATTTTGGCACTTTCACATGATATGTTACATGATGACGTAATACCTAAAAATAAGTCAAAATTTCAAATTATAATTTTTGGCGCACGTTTAACGTTACGTCACGAGGTCATGTCACCCATCATTTTAAAGCTCTGACAATTTGCTTAACAAGGATGCTAAAATTGTCGCTGTACCATTAAGGTATCAAGAGTTATGTCCCCTTAAACCCTTTGCTAAAAAGGACTTACATACTTTGATCACACCATGTGTGATCAAATCTCACTGTCGATACTCTAATGCTAAAATTTGAAAAAAATTGAAATTTCTTAATGTTGTTATTAAAAACGTTATGGTACTTACGAATGTTGTCTAACTAGTCTAAACTAGACCCACTAGACTTATTAATATACTTATACTATCCTATTCATAATGATAGTGAAACGCTCAACTTCACATTGAAGTATTAGTTAGAACCAAGTGTGGCATTATGACGTTTAGCTTTCGAATCTCGTGCAGTCGCTTAGTTCCAAAGTTATACGCAACGTAAAATAGAGTTATTTGTCTGTTGGTACGAGCAACGTTTACACGTTGTTTCTGAAAACGCAGTATTTACCTCCTGTTTCATCAAAAGGTCTAAAAGAAGCGTTAATGCTTCATAATACACTGCTATGTTGTGACTCTAAGTTTAAAAAGGCGTAAAATGGAGTTATTTTTTCCTCCACAAACCTCCGCGACAGGCCATTTGTAGTTAGTTATTTCTGGAGGTTGATCACAAAAACGGCCACAACTTGGGCTATGAACATCGTAGAAAGATAAACATTATGTCATTGGAAAGACCATTTTTAGCGCTTTCAAATGACATATCACATAATTGCGCAACTTTCCGAAAACAAGTCAAAATTTCACTATATAATTTTTGACGTACGTTGAATGTTATATGTCACAGGGTCATGTGACCCATCATTTGAAAGCTCTAATAATTTCCTATCAAATGACGTTAAAATTATTATTGTACCACTACCGTATCAAAGGCTATGGTCCCTGAAAAGTTTTCCTAAAAGTGGCTGATCGTACAGATCACACCATGGGTGATCAAATCCCAAAACAATTGAGTTTATGCAAAATTTAAGAAATTTTTGCTCATTATTAATTGAATGAAACATAAAATAGACTTGACTAAGATAAATACGATATGGTCGAACTAGTCTAAACTAGACGCACTAGACTTGTAATAATAATAATAATAATAATAATAATAACGGACATGACAGATACAAAAGGGTTGCCTTTGCTTCGCAACTGGCCGGCAACCCAACAACTAGTCGGGTGGCTACAACGGGTTGCCGACAGTGGGTAGAGGACCCTCTATTCTAAGCAAAGGACCCTCTATTCTAGGTAGATGACCCTCTGTTCGTGTTCAGGAGCTCAAATTACCCCTAGAAACATCAAAATCTCAATTTCGAAAATTTGACCCCTTTGGCCCCCTGGGGCATGGTACCCTAGGAAGGGGGGGCTTGGCGGGGTCCACGAGGGTTCTAGGCAAAAGTGGACCCCGGATTCGTGTTCAGGAGGCCAAATTACTCCTCGAATTATCAAAATCTGAATTTCGAAAATTTGACCCCTGAGGACCCCCTGGACCCCCTAGGGGGGTACCCTGAGGGGGTCATAGGGGAGTCCAGGAAAGTCCTACGCAAAAATAGACCTCGGATTCGTGTTCAAGAGCTCAAATTACCCCCAGAAACATCAAAATCTCAATTTCGAAAATTTGCCCCTGAGGACCCCCTCATTTTGAGGGTCACGTGACCCGGCCCCCCGAGGGGCCACGAGTCCATCAAGTTGGGGGGCACAATCACTCAAGGGGGGGGGACCCTTCCACCAAAGTTTGGTCAATATCCATAAACCATTGCATAGGAAAAAGTGGCAACATAAGAAGCCAAAGGATTCATATTTACATAATATGATTACATAATATGAACTATACTAAAAATAATGATAATGACAGATTCTTCATCATACTTCTCAATACTTCTCAAAAATGTAGTACAACCTGTTGTAAGCGTGGCACAAAGCATAATTTTTTGATAAAAAGTGTCTGGGGCTGATTACAGCGGTTTTTGTCCGGGCGCCAAGGTCAAGACTAACGTCAACTTTTAGTAAGGGGGTCATGTGACCCATCAATCGAAAGCGCTTTATCTCACCAATCGAATAATGAAACTCCCAAGTCGCTACGACCCGCATAACAAACGTTATGGGACTTTAAAGGAATTCACCCCATAGAACACTGTTATCATAATTAAATCGTAATTACTACATTACGAAAAGTGTTCTTTTTCTCACATCCTTAAAGGCGCCATAACTGGCCTTTAGGAACTCGGACGGACACAAGAATGGTATCATTGGATTGCTGGCGTGCAGGGCTTTCAAAAGAGGGGTCACATGACCACCTGGCACTTCAGATTACCCCGAAATAAATATCTCAGGGTACGCTCACGTGACAGGGTCATGTGACCCCTCATTTTAAAGCGCTCCTTAAATCTAAGCGATTGATGTCAATTTCATGGTTGTCCGTCATTCCTATTGTCTACTATGGGCCTTTTAAAATCCAACCTTTGTGACTATTCAAAATCAGCCCATGTTGGATCAAATCTCTTTACATTTAAATTTGGACCATTTTTACACTTCAATTTGAACCATTTTTTGAATTCAACAAATTTTAACATATTCAGATGCGCTGGACTTTTAGTTGTAAAACTAGTCTAAACTAGACGCACTAAACTTGTAATAATAATATTAATAATTAAATGTATTATACTATCCTTATTTTCATGAAAAACATAATAACGATCATCCTTTTGGAACGGCAAATGGTAGAAACTTTATTTTTGCACCACTAGATGCGCAACAAAATTATGCCATTGCACGGCTTTTTAATTTTAAAAAATTTCAATTAACGTTAGTTTTACGCGTTATCAACGCTTTAAAGATAATATCAGTCCATTACAATTATTTTGAAAAAGATTTGATACACTACTAGCATCGTACTCACAAGTTCAATGTTTACATTTAGCAAGTACACGTGTACTTGCTCAATGTAAACATTGAACTTGTGAGTACGATGCTAGTAGTGCATTAAATCTTTTTTAAAAACTTTTTCGCAATATTACATAAGACGAGGTCGCTTCGCAAAAACTCACATGGAAAAATTTTATCACTATTAAATGACTTTATACCGTGCATCTGGTCAACCTAGTCTAAACTAGACGCACCAAACTTGTTAATATACTTATACTATCCTATTCATAATGATAATGAAACTCTCAACTTCACATTGAAGTATCAATTAGAACCATGTGTGGCATTATGACGTTTATTTTTCGAATCTCGGGCAGTCGCTTGGTTCCAAAGTTATACGCAGCGTAAAATGGAGTTATTTGTCTGTTGCCAACAAATACGTTTAAACGTTGTTACTGAAAACGCGGTACTTAGCATCTGTTTCATTAAAATGTCTAAAAGAAGCGTTAATGCTTCATACTACACTGCTATGCTGTGAATTTGAGTTTAAAAGGGCGTAAAGTGGAGTAAATTTTTCCTCCGCAGAATCCTCCGCGACAGGCCATTTGCAGTTAGTTATTTCTGGAGGTTAACCACAAAAATGGCCACAACTTATGCTATGAACATCGTAGAAAGATGAAAATTATGTCATTGGAAAGACCGTTTTAGCCCTTTCAAATGACATATCACGTGATGACTCAACTTCCTGAAAATAAATCCAAATTTTACTTTATAAGTTTTGACGTACGTTAAACGTTACGTCACAGGGTCATGTGACCCATCATTTGAAAGCTCTAACAATTTCCTCTCCAATGACGTTTAAATTATTATTGTACCACTAACGTGTAAAAAGTTATGGCCTCTGAAAAGTTTTCCTAAAAGGGGCTGGTTGTACATATCACCCCATGGTTGATCAAATCCCAAAACAATTGAATTTGGGCAAAAATTTAAAAATTTTTTGCTAATTTTTTTAAAAAATGGAACATAAAGTAGACTTATAGATAAATAGATAAATACGACATAGTCGAACTAGTCTAAACTAGACGCACTAGACTTGTAATAATAATAATTAATATATATACACTATCCTAATCATAATGATAATGGAAGTCTGGACAAACGATACCCAGAATTTGAAAGAACTATACTTGTTATCCAGACGTTTACCTTTCATTTCGCATGTACTCGTCTGGTTCCCAAGTTATACGTCACGTAAAGCAGAGTTATTTTTTTGTTGCATCCAGCAGCGTCTAATACGATGCTAATGAAAACACAGTACTTATTATCGGGTCCATCTAAAGATGTAAAAGAAACGTCAACGCTTCGTCTTACTGCACTATGCTGTGATTATCTCTTAACCAGGGCGTAAATGGGAGTTATTTTTACTCCGCGAATCCTCCGCGACTGACCACTCTTCGTAGTTAGTTATTTTTTAGGTTAATCAGAAAAAGGGTCGTAACTTTCGCTATGAGTGTCGTAGGATCATAAAAATAGGGTCACGTGAAAGACAAATTCTGGCACTTTCAAATGATATGCTACATGAAGGCGTAATACCCAAAAACACGTCGAAATTTTGAATAATTTTTGACGCACGTTTAACGTTACGTCACGACGACATGTCACCCATCATTTTAAAGCTCAGACAATTTGCTAAAAAATGATGCTAAAATTATCGCCGTACCACTACGGTGTCAAGAGTTATGCCCCTTAAACCCCTTGCTAAAAAGGACTGACTACGTAGATCACACCATGTGTGATCAAATCTCACTGTCGGTACCCTAATGCTAAAATTAGCAAAAATTGAAATGTCTTAATGTTATTAAAAACATGATGGTTTAAGTGTGTTTAAATTAGACACAACAGTTGATATTAACTTTATTGACAGAGCAAGATATCGTGATGAAATTGTAATGAATGTTGTACTGATGGTTTGAATCTGCCGATAGTCTTATTAGTCTTTTTTTAGAGTTGGATAACCATTACATCAGTCCCCCTTTTCAGAGTGGAACGGTAGTTATATAGATTAAGTATATAGTAAACGCCCAGATTGTCATAAAGTTGCTGTAATAATCAATTGAAAGAATGTAGAAATGGTCCAGTAATAAGAATGATAAATAAGCACAAATTTAATTAAATTTAGTAGTAAAAGTAGGTATTTTTGTTGCTGAATTTAACTTTCTTTTTAGAAATAAAAGAAATTTCCTGTAAGGTCTTGCTTGCGTCACTTTGTGAAGTCCAAATAAAAGCTGGTTTAGTTCGATCAATTGAAACTTTAGTTGGTGTCCCGTTAATTGATAAGGTTATTGTCTTGTCATCTTTAGTCATTATTGAAAATGGGCCATCATAAGGTCGATCCAGCTTTGAATTGACTATTGGTTTTCGTAACCAAGCAAAATCACTTGAGTAGGTTGGCAAATATGATGTGGCTTTATGCTTTCTTGTGGGTGCTTGAAAAGTAGAAACTTTAGCAAATAAATCGTCGTAAAATTTTGGAATGTCATTTACACTTGCGGATTGATGAAAAAAATCACACGGCAACGTAAGCTCAGAGCCATAAGTGAGTTGGGCTGGCGACAACCGATTTGGACCAATTGTCGAGCGTAATCCAAGCAAAATTAAGGGCAAGGAGTCGTGCCAGTGTTTTTTATCGCAACTAGCCCGCAAAGCGTTTTTGAGGGTACGATGGAAACGCTCTACTAAGCCGTTGCATTGCGGGTGATAAGAAGTGGTGCGACGACGCTCAATTCCAAGTCTTTGTAATAAATAGTTCCACATTGATGACTCGAATTGTGAGCCGCGATCCGATATAATAACGGATGGTACACCGAAACGGCTCACCCAATGAGTCACAAACGCTTTGGCCACACACTCTGTGCTTATGCCAGACAGAGGTATGGCTTCTACCCACGACGTGAATCGATCGATGATAGTGAGTAGATATTTACAGTTTCGGGATTGAGGCAGAGGGCCTACTAAATCGATGTGAATAGTGTGGAAACGTGAAACGGTTGGAATAGTTCCCACGGGTGATGCAGTGTGACGTAAAATCTTTGATGCTTGACAAGGTTTACAGCAGCGGACAAATCGTTTTATGTCACGATTCATACCTGGCCAAACAAAGCGACTTGCGATTGTTTTTGTTGTCGCCCGCGCGCCTGGGTGCGATAAATTGTGAAAATGCTCGGTGACATAATGTCGCATTTGTTGGGGCAAATATGGGCGATCTTTGTCATCACAAATTATCGTCTTTTGACTGCCAGTGAGTGGCACTTTCTTTAGTGGTAGTGACGTCGACTTGAAAAATGTTTGCAGTTTTGTATCGTTTTCTTGGGCATGCTGCAGACTGTCATCAGCCGGCAACGCAACGGCCAGAACGGATCGTGACAAAGTGTCTGCCACAATGTTTTCAGCTCCCGCTATATGTTCAATTTTACAACAGAATTCGGATATGTAAGAGATCCATCTACTCTGTTGTGGAGTTGGGTTATGCATTTCAAAAATTTTCAGCAAAGGTTTGTGGTCGGTGCGAATACGAAACTCGTGACCAATTAGCCAGTGAAAATGTTTCAATGCTAAATAAATGGCAAGCAATTCACGGTCGAAAGCGGATTTCGTACTTTCTCTCGGAGAAAGTTTTTTCGAATAAAATTCCAATGGTTCCAATTCTGAACCGACTAGTTGATGCAGTGAGGCACCGACAGCTATTTGTGAAGCGTCGGTTGTCAGAATGAGTTTAGAATCAGGATGTGGATGGCTTAACAGTGTCCTTTCTGCTAGTTTCGTTTTGAGTGTCTGAAAGGCAGAATGGCAAGCTTCTGACCAGTTGAACGTTTGAGTTTTTTGGGTCAAATCAGTCAGAGGTGAGGTAATTTCAGCAAACTTTGGTATGTATCTGTAATAAAATCCGATCATACCAAGAAAACGACGAAGCGATTTTTCGTCTGTAGGTGGAGGCAAATTGACAATGGCCTTCACCTTGGACTCTACTGGCCGTGTACCAGTCTCCGAGATTTCAAATCCAAGGTAAGTAACGCTGGACATGAAAAATTTGCACTTGTTGAGATTCACACGCATCTTGTACTTTGCCAGTCTGTCGAGTACCAATTTTAGATGACTGAAATGAGCTTCGATGGTCGGACTGGCTATGCTGATATCCTCTAGCAAAAGGAATGTCTCGCAGTATGATGTCTGTGCACCGCTGGAAGGTCTGAGACGCGTTTCGAAGACCAAATGGCATGTAATCAAAACAAAAACTTCCAAAAGGCGTGGTTATAGCTGTCTTTTTGACATCTTTTTTGGCCATTTTTATCTGATAGAATGCTTTTTGGAGATCGAGCAGACTGAAAACTTTGCAGCTCCGAAATGATTGAGTGATTTCATCTATTCTGGGCATCGGATACCTGTCTGGTAGTGTTTGGCTATTGAGTGCTCGATAGTCTCCACAAGGCCGTAGACTACCATCTGGTTTGACTACAACGTGGAGAGGCGTCGCGTATGGTGATTCTTCACGATGACAGATTTCCTGACGCTCCATTGATAAAAACTCAGCCCTTGCCGCTTCCAACTTGTTGCCAAATAGGCGTCTTGGTTTAGAAAAACACGGCGGACCACTGGTGACAATGTGATGCTCAATGGGCAGTGTCACGGGTCTGTCAGATGAACGCGGTTCTGTTAAAATTTTGTAGTTGCTCAGTAGTCTGTTGAGACGATGTGGATCCACTTGCGATATAGCTGGTTTGGCTGTGATCGACGTGATTTGTCGAGATAATGAACTGCCTGTTGTAATCGAGGTAGACTCGACAGGATCTGATTTGAAGCCTGAATTTGATTGAATTAATCTTCGCGAGTTACAATCAACGAGTAAATTATAATGCGCCAGAAAATCGTCACCAAGTATTGGACGTTGGACTTTGGCAACATAGAACTTCCACGTGAAAGTGTTTGGTAGGCCACGAATGCTAAATGTCAGGTACGAGCATCCGTACACCGGTATAGATGACCCGTTTGCAGCTCTGAACGGTTCCATTAATTGTCTTTCTTGCACAGGGATTTTGTTAGGAGGTAGACAACTCACCATACTGCCTGTGTCTGCCAAAAATGTTCCAATGTCCGGCGCAGCCACAATCACAGAGTTTACCCCAACGTCTGCTGCGACGACGACAGGGTTGGGGCGTTTCCCGAACGACGTTGTGTTAAATGATTTCCTTCGGAATAGTTGCATGGCGGATTACATTTCTTTGCGTTTGGACCAAACGTGAAGTGATACCAACAGTAGTTTCCATCAGGTCGGTAGCGGCTTTGTGATCGGTCTCGGGATTTCTGACGTTCCTTTGATGAATTTCGAGTCTTTTGTGTCCCAATTGCTTGAATTTGTCTGGATAGTTGAGCGACTTGGTCTGCCAAAGCTTTTTGATTCTCTTGTAGAAGATTGATGGTCGTATCCTGATATCCTGGGGTTTCACGACGCAAATTTGAATCCAACGCGGCGATTCGCGTTGTGCTTGGTATCTGATCCGTTAGCTTATCCGCAGTTTCGGCTAACTTTTCCGTAGATAGTTCCGAAAGAGAAGTTAATATCAGTCGAATTCCTTCCGGCATCATTTCGATAAATCGTAGTTTCACAATATCTGGGTTGTTGGGAGCCAAGCGCTGCAATTGCCTCAAAGCTGCCGATGGCTTCCGGTCACCCAGTTCTTGACCAGCGAGCAATCGGTTCAGGCAATGCGTGTCGCTCTCCGCCATGTTGGAAATCAGCTGCTGTTTTATCTCTTTGAAAGTTTTGGTTAAATCGATGCCGGCTTCCAGAACGACGTCAGTCGACAAAACGGCAAGCAGACTCTGTTTGCGCACCGATTCTGGTTTGCCTTCGAGTAGTTGCTCGATGTGTTGAAACCACAGTCTAGTGTCTTTTGCGTAGAATTCCGGTAGCTTGACTCTGCGCACAGTCTCCGTTTGAGTTGTTGGTGGAATGTCAATATCGATCAGTGACTGATTGGGCTGAGGACGGGCTTGCACACGTGGGACAGCTGCAGGAATCTTGTCCGGGTGCAGCAAAAAATGCTCTACCACATGCTGATTCTCTTGCTCTAGGCTTTGAATAACTAACTCTGTAGTAGCTGGTAGCACAAAACCAGGCTCATTTGCATGTAAGAATAGCAGCACTTGCTCTAGTAACAGTGCATCGTAACTGTCATACAGGCGGACCGGGGTTCAATTCTACATCCCCCGATATAATCAGTAACAGTCTGAGCGCTGACGAATGCCGCGAGGACACAGATACTTGTCCCCACATGATGCCAAATGCAGAAAAACAGTACTTTTTGCTGAGTACAGAACGCATGAACGCTACCTGACAGGGTGGCTGTGACAGCAAAATTGATGCAATCAGGAATCCTTTGTTAAACCATGGTCTGGACGACAAAGAGTCTGTTGTTGTTGTTGCCGCCAAATTAGCATTTGAATGTTTGTTTGGGTTGGAGAGGTACAGGACAACTTGGAAAAATAAGCGCAGCAAAGTAAAGTTCATTGTGAGGTTGGATTGTTGAAAATGGTTGGGTGGTACAAAAAAACTCTTTGGGTCACCAATTTAAGTGTGTTTAAATTAGACACAACAGTTGATATTAACTTTATTGACAGAGCAAGATATCGTGATGAAATTGTAATGAATGTTGTACTGATGGTTTGAATCTGCCGATAGTCTTATTAGTCTTTTTTTTAGAGTTGGATAACCATTACAGATGGTACTTACGGATATTGTCTAACTAGTCTAAACTAGACCAGCTAGACTTGTAATATTTTTAATAATAATAATAACAGACATTTCACATACAAAAGGGTTGCCTTTGCTTCGCAACTGGTCGGCAACCCAAAAACAGGAATATGAATACAATGGGTTGCACCCCTGCTTCGCTGGGGGTCGGCAACCCAATAATAATAATAACGACACGGACACGACAAATATAAAGGTTTGCTGCTTCGCTGCTTGTCGGCAACCCAATAATCAACATGTCAACCCTACATTGAAAGGATCAGCGAGAACCATGTGTGGTAGCATGACGTTTAGCTTTCTTATTTCGTGTAGTCGTGTGATTTCCAGTTTATACGAAACGTAAAATGGGGTTATTTGTTTGCTAGTAGTATAGTAGCAAGCAGTACGACCCGCTTTGGGAGGGGGTGCGTTCAGGAGCCTCCTATGTTTAACGTGTAAAATCCTCCTCCCAGTAGCATTGGCTCCTGCCGGCTCCTGCGAGAGGAGTTTGGGAGGGGGTTCAGGAGCTACCAGTTTTCAATTATTAAACTAAATTCCGGTTTTTATTATTAAGCTATTATTTTAAACTAAATTTTTTTATTTGATACAAATTTTCAGTTATATAGAATTTTTTAATTTAATAATATTTAATTTCATACAAATTTTTAATTTATATCAATTATTAATTTTATACAAATTTAAATTTAGTTAAATTTTTAATACATATATTTCGTTTAATTTTTAAATTTTGTCCAACTAGTTTAATTGTTAACTTTCATTTTAATTTTTTGGTAATATTATTTTTTGTTATTCCCTAAGTTGTACTGGATTGCAATACTGGAATGGAAAACTAGCGCGCTACTATTAGTGTGTAAACTA
>JASANF010017891.1:0-10916 GCA_030248245.1 Trissonchulus sp. WLG1_4
AATTAGGCGCCCCTGCACCAAGATTTTTTGTCAGTAGTCTTAATTTCGGATACAAATTACAGATTTAACGTACAGTTTCAGCTGTAGTGGAGTCTGAATGTATGACAAAACTTCTGAAATTTGAACGTTTGCTCAACAATTCAACGTCTTAATACGCATGTGTAAGTACATACAATTTGAGAATTTAATGGTGATTTCGACTGCTATGGCGTTAGATTGTTCTATCATGCAACTTTGCAAATAAAGGCTACAGTATAGTACGTACACACCAAGACAATTGTCTAACTGCACTAAAGTCTGACCAAAAATGGTTGAGTCACTTAATGTTTTGCTTGTTGCATAAAAATGGTAAGAGATAGCCCCAACAAAGTATATATATTCTTGACCCTTGGGACGAGTACAATTTCAGACGACCCTCACTGGTCACTACGGGTCACTCTGACAAAAAAGTTACTGTGCGCCTACCAAATTCACAAGCATCATTCATAATATATTGTAGGTTTATGTCCAGCAGACAAACTTTCGAATGAGCTATTGATGTCCACTCAATGTCCACTCAGTGTCCACTTATTAACTGTCGAAGAAAAAGTGCTTTTTTGTTACTAAAACAATTCTTGAATACTTTTCCAATTTTCCTGCCATAGTGTGGAAAATAACGCAGGCTATTTGTTCCGACTCCTTATTTTACTGTACTGTACTGTAGCTGAGTTTAATACACCCGGTAAACTGACCACTTGACCACTAGGGGGGCAAATCGAGATTTTTTTCACAGTTTGCAGATATGAATTTTGTAATTTAGCCTATCTGAAGCTGCAAGAATTGCTACTACTGCTTAATTTCAAAAACGGTTCACTTTTTTCACTGGTGACTGACCAATGGTCATTTCCCAAAAAGTTGCACCAACTGTCTTTAGTGCCTGACTACACAAAAGTGATCACAAATAACGCTTAAAACTTGATTACAACATATTTTTAAAATGTTGATCCGCACTTAAGGTGGTAGTTACGTTTTCGACAGTTTTTATAACGTGCTATAACTTTTGATTGACTCAATGAATTTAATAGCTGTCTTTTTCACGTTAAAGAACTTGACTGAAACTACACTTATGCACATTATCTAGCTTAAATCTGTAACAACTTAGTCAGTAGACACTGTGAAAGTAGTCAAATTTCGTGAATTTTTGCATTTTTCTTGTTTTGCTTGTAAATTTGACAGTGTAACTCCAACTAATTTCATTCTTTACACCAACATAGCCAATAACAGGGTGAATTTTAATGCTAAGTTTGGTGCATTTATCTAATGCAGAAAAGAAGTTACGGACCTTTAATTTTGAATTTTTTCGAATTTTGAAAAATATACGAATTTTCGAATCTAATTTTTTCACGAAATAGGCTAAATTAATACAAATAAAAAATTTGACACATCAGAAATCGTCTAAAAAACATGTACAATAACGCATGAAAAGATTGTAATATCGAGACTTGAGATTTAGTCCACGGAAGTACATTTTTACAGATTTCTGTGAATGAAATTGAAGTAACGCAAAATTTAAGCAAACAAAATTTTTGAAATTTTAGTATAAAGTGGACACATATGTGTGCCAATTTATCCCAAATTTTTAACAAAATCCTTCTAGTAGTTGTGAAGTTATGCGGACTTTCGTGTAATGTACTTTAGTTCAAAAAGAAATGTTACGTAAATGTGACGTAATCTCAAAAAATGAAAAGCGGAAGGATAAGTTTTGGCATCTAAATTGAAGGTTTTTGACATGCCCGTGTGTCATTTTTTTCTTTTTTTAATAAACGACCGTTTTGACTAGCTACTACTTTGGCTTAGCTAAACATAAAATTTACGAAAAATTGTCGTAACTGGCTGAAAAATATTTTCTGTGAAAATTAAAAATGATAGTTTCAAGCTATTTTAGCAAGCATTTATCTCATAATAAATTATAGTTTCCTAAATTAATATGCGTACTATGAATTATTGATTGAAAATTAATCGTAAGTTGTCAAGTGTTACTCCTGCAAAACTGTCGAAAACGTTACTACCACCTTAATCAGCAATTTTCAGTCAAAATAGTTCAACTACCTTAATTTTAACTCACTGCAAAATAGAGTGAATTTTCAAAAAAATTTAATTGAACAATATTTTAGCAATATAATATAATATAATAATAATATAATATATAATATAATTTATGCTATTTTTGACTAAAAATGCTATTTAACATGCGAATAAATAGGCTATAGTATAGTACGTACACACCTGCCCGTTATGATTTCCAAAAGTCACTCAATGTTGATTTGTGTTGACCTTCGGAGTTTTGACCGAGCCCTGAGGCTATTGGAATGTCTTTATCAATAACCTAGCGGCCGCCTATTGATATCTTTATCAATCGCCTAGCGGCCGCTTATTTTGGCACTTAAATTGGTATAAAAGGCGTGTTTCCAATGCACAATCGCCACTGGCAAATTTCATTGTGATTGTATGTAATGTAATGTAATTTAATATTTGTAAAAACAAAGAAGCAGTGCTGTTTGCTGGTATAAAAACCTACAGCAGTAAATAGTACTTCTGATTTGTGCGCTACCTACGGAGAAGCTGGATCTTAACAACAACAGAAAATTGAGAAAGTTTTAATGAAGAATTTGAGTCCTAAAGGTCAATTTATGTCTGGTGTGTGCGTACTATACTAGTGCATATTGCCCGAATATTACACTACATGTAAGGTGTGTACGTAGGTACTATACTATAGCCCGAATAAAACACGTCAGATGTTTGTGGCGATTGGGTTCCAATGTGCAACCAAATGGCATTCCAATGTGCAACCTCAATACCAAAGTGTGTGTGTGTGTATGTGTGTCTGTGTGTGTGCATTGTTAAACTCTAATTTTGGAAAGAAAATTTGCATTTTACTCTTAGAAGTGTAAAGGGTGCACATGGGAATTGTGAGGTTGCACATCGGAATGCAAAAGTTGCACATCGGAATGGAAAGGTTGCACATCGTAATAAACCCTTTGTTGCTTCGAAACCCCACCGGTTTTCAGCTTTTGCATTCGGAGTATTTACAGTTGTTGTTCTTCGACTTGCGCCTTTCCGTTAGCAAAAACTAACGGAGTTTCTAGTGTAACTTGACGTAATATGTAGGAAATAGCGTAAAATAGCAGTTCAAATTGAGGTTCCAGTGTTACGCCTTCCAATGTTAGGGCAGCCTTCCAGTGCTATTTAATACTGGAAATTTGAACTACTCGAAATAACAGGTTTATGTGGAAATTTGGCAAATTCTATACAAACCAAGAAAAAACACTTGTTGCACTGTGGCACAACAGAAACAATAGCACAAAAACAAGTCAAAAACTTACTAATGATTACCTGAAAATATGTACTGAGCAGGGCAGGGGGAAAAGTGTCATACTCTTGTCATTGTGTATAGGCATGGGCACGTTTAAACGGTTTGGAACCGTTTAAATGTTTACGGGTTAAAAAAACGCGGTTTTCAAACCGTTTAACGTTTAGTACGTTTAAACGTTTAAGGTGGTAGTGTCGCCAAAGCAGTTTTGCTCATAGGCTGCAAAATGACAACTTTTTGATTTGAAATTGTACGTACTGGGAAACTACTGAAATGCCATATGGTGTCAAATAAATACTGCCAGACACTAGACTACCATTATCTACCAATATTTTTAACCAATCACCATTTGTGAGCCAGACATCACACAATAGAGACATAAAAGTTCAAAAAATCAAGCCAGATATCAGATTGGCCAGCTTGTGAAGTACATGTAATGTTTTGATGCACCATTTTTTGCCACAAACAAGAAAAATAAAAAATGAAGCTTCGTTTTTCTTTTGATTTCAAAATAAGTGTGTAAATTTTTCACAATTTATCATTATTGCTGTGAGTACCTTACAGGTTACGCACAGTTTCACAGTTCAAACAGGCATTACTCCACAACGACTTCAGCAATTTGCACCAAATTTTGTGTGCATAAACTAGAGCATATGTGCTTTTACTTTGTGTAAAGAATTTAAACAAAAAGTTTTTTAATTGTGACGAAATTATCGAATGTGAATAGGTTTTCAAAACGTCATTTTTCCGACTTTGCGACTTCACTGCTAACTGTATCATGCATCAATTTTTCTGAAACTTGGCAAAAATATTTGCCTTGAAACATACTTTTAGAATATATAAAGAACAATGACCTATCTTTCACTGAAAAAGTTTTATAGTCGCGCAAAATCGACTGCTTTCGCGACACTACCCCCTTAAGGGGGGAGTGTCGCGAAAGCAGTTTTGCTCATAGGCTGTGAAAATATAACTTTTTGTTTTGAAGTAGTACGTGCAATGAGAAGCTAGTCCAACGCTGTATGGTATCAAATAATTACTGCCAGACATCACACTATCAATATTGACAAATATCTGGGACCAATCGTCATTAGTAAGCCAGACATCACACAATAGGGACATAAAAGTTTGACAAATCAAGCCAGATATCAGATTGGCCAGCTTGTGATGTACACATCATGTGTGGACGCACAAATTTTTGCGACAAATAAGAAAAAAGAAAATTGAAGGTTCGTTTTTCTTCTGATTTGAAAATAAGCGTCTAGATTTTCCACAATTTATCATTATTGCTGTTACTATTTTACAGTTTAAGTACACCTTCACAGTTCAAACTAGTATTACTCCACAGCCGCTACAGTAATCTGCACTAAATTTTGTGTGCATAAACTACAACATATGTGCTATTAGTCTGTGTAAAAAAACTAAACAGAAAAATTGATAAATGTGACTAAAAAATGGAATGTGAATAGGTTTTTTTTCGTCATTTTTCCGACTTTGAGACATTATTGTAAACTATATACTGCATCAATTTTGCTGAAACTTGGCAAAATAATTTGCCTTTTAGTAGATTTTTAAAATATATAAAGAACAATTTCTAATATTTGACTGAACAAGTTTTACAGTCGCGCAAAATCGACTGCTTTCACGACACTACCCCCGTTTAAACGTTTAAACGTTTAAAACGTTTAAACGCTTACATGTATATTCGTTTAAACGTTTTATACGCGTTTAAACGCTTACTTGTTCAACCGTTTAAACGTTTATGCTTACTTGTTCAACCGTTTAAACGCTTAAACGCGTTTAAAAGCTCACTTGTTTAACCGTTTAAACGTTTAAACGCCATTAAACGCTCTCTTGTTTAACCTTTTAAACGTTTAAACGCGGTTAAACGTTCAAACGTTTAAAGGTTTACGCGTTTAACGCGTTTACGTATAACCGTTTAAAAGGTCAAAAAACGTTTACAACCGAAAATAAATCATCTGTAAACGCGAGCGTTTAAACGTTTACAGATTTTTGTAAACGTGCCCATGCCTAATTGTGTACTCTCAAAACATGTAGCAGCAAGCTAAACATTCAAAGCTTGTTTGAGCTGTCTTTTGTCGAGAGAAATAACTATTATTATTTAAAAAATAAAACTAAAAAGTGTGTAAGAAAAAATGACGCAAATAAATTTGTAAGTGCAGATATGTATGTACTCAAAAAAGTTTTAAGTAAAAAATTTGCCAAAAAATTGCCTTCAAAAATTTAGCAAATTAGCGTAAATCCAAGAAA
This sequence comes from Trissonchulus sp. WLG1_4, assembly GCA_030248245.1. NCBI lineage: Eukaryota > Metazoa > Nematoda > Enoplea > Enoplida > Ironidae > Trissonchulus > Trissonchulus sp. WLG1_4. The sequence goes on from JASANF010017891.1 coordinate 5,618, forward strand.
GAGTTTGCTTCACGATAAGTTTTGGAATATTGACTTTTTGCGTCTGATGTAGTTTTTAGTTAGGGTCTTATCCAAAATTGGATTTATCGGATTAGATTCAACTTTATTTCGTCAATAATGCAGCGTCATGTGCACGTAATTGGCTGAAACTTGGCACACTTCTAGATAATCCACGTGAGACGTTTAAAGCAGAATTTTAGCCGGATATTTTTATTTTCTGCTGTGTTATTCGCGAAATTGATTTAAATCTAATCCGTTAAATCCAATTTTGGATAAGGCCCTTAGAAAAATTGCTTACGTGCAATTTTTAAAATTCCTCTGGCTGGACTTTAAACATCAGAAATTTCCTTAGCCAATGCTCAACCACTACAACACGGCAGATATGAAAAAATAAGTTAAACTAGTTCAAGCGATTTTGAGCGCACAAGATAATATTACTTTTTGGTGGTGGGTTTGTGTCAGGTTAAGTTTAAGTTTAGCTTAGTTTAGGTTTAGGTCAATGTTTAAGTGGTTTGGGCGCTATAGACTATTCATCTTTCCGAGGGATTTGACTCTCGTTTCAGCCAAACTTATCCATTTACGGTTTTGCCATACGGTCACAGGGAGGCTCCTTACCGTAGACTTTAACTCAGTTAAGGATTTTTACAGGAAAATTCAAGTAATTTTATTTATATAGGTAGTACATATATAATTTGACAAGAGACAATAAGATAATCCTGTTATGTACTCTTGATAATCTTTGATAAAAGGCATTATAAATTAGAACGAATTGCACAGAATTTAAACTTATTTATTGCCACTTAATTTAAATAAATATTATTAACTTATGTAAAATGAAAACTATTGTTTGTAATTCAATTTATTTAAGTGTATTTCAGTTTCAGTAATTACAATAATATTTTTTGTTAGTAAGTTTAAATCGCTATCGCTATCATTTTAATTAGTTAGTTAAGAAAACTAAAATAATTCAGAAAACAAATGGATTTATCTTGACCGGTGGCGATAAACACTACTTATAGTAATCAATTTTAAAATCAAATCCTAAAGTTGATGAACTAAAATGCAAATAGCCACAAGAAAACAATTTGTTGCTAAAATGATTGAAAAAAAATTTTAAAACTTACAAGTTTAAACCTTTTTGTTACAGGCGGTGATTATGAAAACAAATGGGCAGATTTCATAGAAAAGGACCACGCACAACAAGCGAAAAATGAGAAGTATTGTTCATTTCTGGAGAAGTTTATTTCTAGTCTTGCTACAACTTACGACTTCATCGTCGGCTCGTTCACTTCTTCCGACTCAGTAAAAAATGGAGAGTTTAAGAAAAAAATTAAGCAAGAAAAAGGCATTGTTAACTTAAAAGAAAAAGCACCTCACGATTTGACTTTAAAGGCACGAAAATCAAGGAAAGGAGAGTTAGCAGTAGTGAAGCGTCAAGCCTCACAAACGGAAACATCAGAAGTACCTACTACAGCGACAAAGATGACTCCAGCACCTAAAGCAACTGGACAGCCTGCTACTCCAGCACCTATAGCAACTGGACAGCCTGCTACTCCAGCACCTAAAGCAACTGGACAGCCTGCTACTCCTGGGCCTAAAGCAACTGGACAGCCTGCTACTCCAGCACCTAAAGCAACTGGACAGCCTGCTACTCCAGCACCTAAAGCAACTGGACAGCCTGCTACTCCTGGGCCTAAAGCAACTGGACAGCCTGCTACTCCAGCACCTAAAGCAACTGGACAGCCTGCTACTCCAGCACCTAAAGCAACTAAACAGCCTGCTACTCCAGCACCTAAAGCAACTGGACAGCCTGCTACTCCTGGGACTAAAGCAACTGGACAGCCTGCTACTCCTGGGCCTAAAGCAACTAGACAGCCTGGTACTCCTGCGACTAAAGCAACTGGACAGCCTGCTACTCCAGCACCTAAAGCAACTGGACAGCCTGCTGCTCCTGGGACTAAAGCAACTGGGCAGCCTGCTATTTCTGGGACTAAAGCAACTGGACAGCCTGCTACTCCAGCACCTAAAGCAACTGGGCAGCCTGCTGCTCCTGGGACCAAAGCAACTGGACAGCCTGCTGCTTCTGGGACGAAAGCAACTGGACAGCCTGCTGCTCCTGGGACTAAAGCAACTGGACAGCCTGCTACTCCTGGGACCAAAGCAACTGGACAGCCTGCTGCTCCTGGGACTAAAGCAACTGGACAGCCTGCTACTCCTGGGACTAAAGCAACTGGACAGCCTGCTGCTCCTGGGACCAAAGCAACTGGACAGCCTGCTGCTCCTGGGACTAAAGCAACTGGACAGCCTGCTACTCCTGGGACTAAAGCAACTGGACAGCCTGCTGCTCCTGGGACCAAAGCAACTGGACAGCCTGCTGCTCCTGGGACTAAAGCAACTGGACAGCCTGCTGCTCCTGGGACTAAAGCAACTGGACAGCCTGCTACTCCTGGGACTAAAGCAACTGGACAGCCTGCTGCTCCTGGGACTAAAGCAACTGGACAGCCTGCTACTCCTGGGACTAAAGCAACTGGACAGCCTGCTGCTCCTGGGACGAAAGCAACTGGACAGCCTGCTGCTACAGCGCCGAAAGCAACTGGACAGCCTGCTACTCCAGCACCTAAAGCAACTGGGCAGCCTGCAGCTCCTGGAACTAAAGAAACTGGACATCCTGCTGCTCCTGGTACTAAAGCAACTGGACAGCCTGCTTCTCCTGGGACTAAAGCAACTGGACAGCCTGCTACTCCTGGGACTAAAGCAACTGGACAGCCTGCTGCTCCTGGGACTAAAGCAACTGGACAGCCTGCTACTCCAGCACCTAAAGCAACTGGACAGCCTGCTGCTCCTGGGACTAAAACAACTGGACAGCCTGCTACTACTGGGACTTGAAAACAGACTGGACAGCCTGCTACTCCAGCACCTAAAGCAACTGGACAGCCTGCACTCCAGCACCTAAAGCAACTGGACAGCCTGCTGCTCCTGGGACTAAAGCAACTGGACAGCCTGCTACTCCTGGGACTAAAGCAACTAGACAGCCTGCTGCTCCTGGGACCAAAGCAACTGGACAGCCTGCTGCTCATGGGACTAAAGAAACTGGACAACCAGCTGCTCATGGGACTAAAGCAACTGGACAGCCTGCTACTCATGGGACTAAAGCAACTGGGCAGCCTGCTGCTCCTGGGACCTAAAGCAACTGGACAGCCTGCTACTCCTGGGACTAAAGCAACTGGACAGCCTGCTGCTCCTGGGACTAAAGCAACTGGACAGCCTGCTACTCCAGCACCTAAAGCAACTGGACAGCCTGCAACTCCAGCACCTAAAGCAACTGGACAGCCTGCTGCTCCTGGGTCTAAAGCAACTGGACAGCCTGCCGCTCCTGGGACTAAAGCAACTGGGCAGCCTGCTACTCCGGCACCTAAAGCAACTGGACAGCCTACTGCTCCTGGGACTAAAGCGACTGGACAGCCTTTGGTGCTTCTGGGACTAAAGACAACCTGAACAAGCCTGCTACTTCAGCACCTTAAGCCAGACTGGACAGCCTCAGCCAACTCCAGCACCCTTAGAGCAACTGGACAGCCCCTGCTTCTCCTGGGACTAAAGCAACTGGACAGCCTGCTACTCCAGCACCTAAAGCAACTGGACAGCCTGGTGCTCCTGAGACTAGAGCAACTGGACAGCCTGCTGCTCCTGGGACTAAAGCAACTGGACAGCCTGGTGCTCCTGGGACTAGAGCAACTGGACAGCCTGCTACTCCAGCACCTAAAGCAACTGGACAGCCTGCAACTCCAGCACCTAAAGCAACTGGACAGCCTGCTGCTCCTGGGACTAAAGCAACTGAACAGCCTGCCGCTCCTGGGACTAAAGCAACTGGGCAGCCTGCTACTCCGGCACCTAAAGCAACTGGACAGCCTGCTGCTCCTGGGACTAAAGCAACTGGACAGCCTGGTGCTCCTGGGACTAGAGCAACTGGACAGCCTGCTACTCCTGGGACTAAAGCAACTGGACAGCCTGCTGCTCCTGGGACTAAAGCAACTGGACAGCCTGCTGCTCCTGGGACTAAAGCAACTGGACAGCCTGCCGCTCCTGGGACTAAAGCAACTGGGCAGCCTGCTACTCCGGCACCTAAAGCAACTGGACAGCCTGCTGCTCCTGGGACTAAAGCAACTGGACAGCCTGCTGCTCCTGGGACTAAAGCAACTGGACAGCCTGCTACTCCTGGGACTAAAGCAACTGGACAGCCTGCTGCTCCAGGGACTAAAGCAACTGGACAGCCTGCTGCTCCAGGGACCAAAGCAACTGGACAGCCTGCTGCTTCTGGGACTAAAGCAACTGGACAGCCTGCTGCTCCTGGGACTAAAGCAACTGGACAGCCTGCTACTCCTGGGACTAAAGCAACTGGGCAGCCTGCTATTCCTGGGACTAAAGCAACTGGACAGCCTGCTACTCCAGCACCTAAAGCAACTGGGCAGCCTGCTGCTCCTGGGACTAAAGCAACTGGACAGCCTGCTGCTCCTGGAACTAAAGCAACTGGACAGCCTGCTGCTCCTGGGACTAAAGCAACTGGACAGCCTGCTACTCCTGGGACTAAAGCAACTGGACAGCCTGCTGCTCCTGGGACTAAAGCAACTGGACAGCCTGGTGCTCCTGGGACTAGAGCAACTGGACAGCCTGCTACTCCAGCACCTAAAGCAACTGGACAGCCTGCAACTCCAGCACCTAAAGCAACTGAACAGCCTGCTGCTCCTTGGGACTCAGGAAGCCAACTTGAACAGCCTGCCGCTCCTGGGACTAAAGCAACTGGGCAGCCTGCTACTCCGGCACCTAAAGCAACTGGACAGCCTGCTGCTCCTGGGAGTAAAGCAACTGGACAGCCTGGTACTCCTGGGACTAGAGGAACTGGACAGCCTGCTACTCCTGGGACTAAAGCAACTGGACAGCCTGCTACTCCTGGGACTAAAGCAACTGGACAGCCTGCTGCTCCTGGGAGCTAAAGCAACTGGACAGCCTGCCGCTCCTGGGACTAAAGCAACTGGGCAGCCTGCTACTTCCGGCACCTAAAGCAACTGGACAGCCTGCTGCTCCTGGGACTAAAGCAACTGGACAGCCTGCTTCTCCTGGGACCACAGCAACTGGACAGCCTGCTACTCCTGGGACTAAAGCAACTGGACAGCCTGCTGCTCAGGACTAAAGCAACTGGACAGCCTGCTGCTCCAGGGACCAAAGCAACTGGACAGCCTGCTGCTTCTGGGACTAGCAACTGGACAGCCTGCTGCTCCTGGGACTAAAGCAACTGGACAGCCTG